>CABHPQ010192756.1:14965-32069 GCA_902168405.1 Peromyscus aztecus
TTTTTTTTTTTTTTTTTTTTTTTTTTGGTTTTTCGAGACAGAGTTTCTCTGTAGCTTTGGAGCCTGTCCTGGACTACCTCTGTAGACCAGACTGGCCTCGAACTCACAGAGATCCACCTGACTCTGCCTCCCCATCTCCCTCCGAGTGCTGGGATTACAGGCGTGTGCCATCACCGCTCAGCTACACTGGTCCTCTGGAAGAACAAAAAGTACTCTAAACCACAGCACCGTCTCTCCAGCCTCCAGCAGCTGGTTCTTTAGGAGGGAGGAGGGATGATGGGGTCAGACCTGAGACCCTTTCAGGAAGTCCAGGAGTTCATGGAAGCAGGGCCAGCTGCATGTTAACTCTGCTGCGGACTGGATCTGGGGCTCAAGCGAGCTCCTGTCTGAAACCTGCCCAGGCCCCTATGGGGGGCGTGGCTGCTCTTCCTTCCCTATCAATCCAGTGAGTTCTGACAGGGCAGTCCTCAGGTCCCCGGGGCCTCATTCCTCTTCACTATGGAGCAGACTCAACTGTGCCAGGAGGATCCAGATCTAGGAACACAGGCCAACAACACCAGATCTACAAAGCACAGAAGATACAGAACTGACCTGGGTGAGAGGAATCCAAAGGGTGGGTTCCTGAGGATGGGGAGAAGGTGGCCATTGTGAGAAAGCTGGGGGACCTCAGGGTGCTACTCAGGCTCCTGACCTCAGCCTGGGGGTGTAAACATGTGTAGAAACTCAAAGCACCAAGCACCCACCATGTGAACACTTTGTACATTTCAATAGACAAGAAAGAGAAGGGAGTGGAGGAGGGGAATCCCACATCCAATGCGTCCCAGAGCACATTTCTCATGCAGCAAGAAAACGTACTGAAATTTAAACATCTTGCTCACCCCTCCCTGCTCTCTCATGCATGTCTCCTGCCCCTCATCCCTCATCGAGCAAAAGCTGGGCCTGGGACACTGCCTGTGGTCGCCATGACCGTAGAGGGAGCAGAGGCCTGAGGCTAGGGATGGGGTCTGTGATGGATGGAAGGACAGAAGCGTAGGAGAGGTTGGGAGGAAAATGAGGAGGAGGAAGAGAACGATTCCTCACATCCAGCTTCAGACAGGAGGGTGGCAAGGTGGACACTGGAGACTCACCCACGAGACCTGCTCAGGCCAGCATCTGGAAAAGGAGGAGTAGGAAGATCCCGGTGGCCGGGAGTGAGGAAGGGACACCAGCTGTCGGGCCGTAGATGTCCAGGCGGAGGTGAGGCATCTGCCAGGAGCCATGGGCACCACTGACTGGACCTCAGACTGCAAACTCAAACCTCAAACTCCCGACCACTCTCTGCTTGAAAGCCAACATTTGGAGATGAGAGTTGGTGGGAAGAAACTGAGTTTATTTACAGGGTCTCTTGGAGGGCTCAGGAAACAAAGGACGTGTGTGTGCGTGTGTGTGTGTGTGTGTGTGTGTGTGTGTGTGTGTGTGTGTGTGTAGCCAAGTGTGTCATAGCATGTATGTGGACAACTTTCGGGAGTTGGTTCTCTTGTTCCACCACGTGGATCTGTTGATAAACTTGGAAGTGGCAGCCTGTGTCCCAAGTCAGGTTTGGTCACTCGTCCTCAGTAAGTCAATTAAAACAATCAGATTAGGGTGTCCAGCCCTGTGCAGAGGACATAGCAGTGACCAACACAGCCTTTGTCGTCCCCCCCCCCCAAGGGCTCCCCTTGCACTGGGGAGATAGCTATTCAGAGACCCAGCTGGGACAGAGGAAGGGGCAGGCCCAGAGTGGAAGGTGGTGGCATTCACCTTTAATCCCAGCACTCGGGAGGCAGAGGCAGGAAGATCTCTGTGAGTTCTAGGCCAGCCTGCTCTACAGAGTGAGTTCCAGGACAGCCAGGGCTCCACAGAGAAGCTCTGTGTTTTCAAAAAACAAACAAACAAACAACAAAAAAAATAAGGAGAAAGAAAGAGGAAGAAAGAGGAAGAAAGAAATCAGATTAATAGTGGAAAGAAGAAAAAGATTTCTTTAGTGTGGCCATTTTGGGAAGAGAGACAGAGATCCCGTGAATGCCACAAGTCCCCTGGGGTTCTGAAGTGAGATCACAGATTAAAGTGAGGGCAATTGCACCATTGACCCCTCATAGTCTGGGCTTCAGTCTCATCCCGTGAGGTGAGCTGATAGACTGTTAGAACTGTGTGAAATCTCTTTCCAGGAGACAGGTTCTCCTCTGCCTGGTGCCCTGTCCCTCTCCCAGCAGGAAACTCTTGGGGAAATTCCTGCTTCAGTGGGGTCCACTGTTTCAATAGTTTGATAGATCGGGAGACACGCTGTCTCTGAAGAATGTCATCTTATCTGCCAGGCCAGTTGCTGGGCCCAGGACAGAACTCGAGTCATGAGGCGTGGCAACAGGAGCTTTTACCAGCTGAGCCACCTTGCCAGCCCTCCGAGGGCTTTTATAGGGAGAGGGAAGCTGCAGAGCAGATAGATGGCTGTGTGCTGGGCAGGGTGTGCTGGGCAGGGAGCTCAACGTCAGAGCGAGCTCCTCCTCCTTCCTTCTTTTCTCAAACATCACAATGGCTCCCCACCCTGGGGCTGGCGCCTGGAGCTCTTTTTAGACAGGCAGATTATTTTTCCTGAAGGTAGAACTCACAGTATTTTTCCTGCTTTGTGTTAGAAGATGCGCAGGACTTAGACCAAGGAGGGCGCTCCAAGGCTCCTCGGCTGCTCTCGGTTCTGATGTGGCAGTTCACATTTTAATCATCTAGTGAGCCTTCTCTTCGGATGGAAGGCCAGATGTTAAGAGGACACAAAAGGATGGGGGGGGGGGACCACAGCCTTCCGGAGGGATGAAGGGGTTACACTACAGCTGACCCGGGGTCAGATACAGCCTGGAGACAGCATGGCCAAGCTGCAGGGAGACGTTTCAGCGGCTCAGTTCGGAAGGATTGCAGAGCCCAGGAGAGACTTAGAGCCAGTCAGTTCCCTCCATATTGGTGCCATTGGCATAGATGGGCGTCCAGAGGCACCTGCTGAGACGTCTCAGTTCTTGTGCCCAGAACAAGGAGTGGGACTGGGAACACATGAATAGTGACAGACACAGAGGTGGTTTATTGGGAACGAGACGGACGCTCGGAGCATGGGAGCCAGTGAGAGCTGGGAGAGGCTCTGGGCTCTTGAGATAATTCAAGGTGAGCAACAGGCCTCAAGACCAATATAATTAAAGGTGGGGCTTTGAGAGCTCTGAAGGGGGAAGGGCTAGAGGCTGAGTTCAGTCATCTGGCCCAAGAATCAACCCAATCAATCAAGTCTGCATCGGGGAACCACGATAAGTACTCTGGACACCAGGGCTCAGGGAAGCTTCCTGGGTGGAGAACACTGGTGTATGCTGGGAAGGTGAGGTTCTTCTGTTGTTTGAGTCGTTGGGGTGAGAGCCTGGGCCCTGGCAGCCCTTTTGACAACCCTACTCAATGGGTGAGTTGAAGAGAAAAGTCATAGTGAAATGCTGGGAAAGATGTCCTCAATGTGGCCCACCAGGAAGATCCAGCAATAAAGAGGTCTAGTGACCCTCTCCTGAGGCCATCTGCAGGGTCCTTTACAATGAGGCTATAACTGTAAATATAGTGTCATGAAAGTCGTCAGGGGTCACTTATTAACTTTATTAAGTCGGAGAGTCATGAAGGTGAGGTCCTCAAGCAGGCTGCTCTCCCAAGACTGTCCTTAAAAACTCTGCCTAGACCGCAGCCTGGCTGAAGCCCTGCAGCCTTGTAGATAGAACTGCAACCCTTCAGATAGAACTGCAGCCCTGCAGATAAAATGCAACCCTGCAGATAGAAATGCAACTCTGAATATAGAACTGCAGCTTTGCAGATAGAAATGAGAAACTGCAGATAGAACTGAAGCCCTGCAGATAGAAATGCAGCCCTGCAGATAAAACTGCAACCCTGCAGACAGAACTGCAACTCTGCAGACAGAACTGCAACCCTGCAGACAGAACTGCATCCCTGTAGATAGAACTGCAAACCTGCAGACAGAACTGCAGTCCTGCAGATAGAACTGCAGCCCTGTAGATAGAACTGCAACCCTGCAGACAGAAATGCTCCTAGAAGGAGACCATGCAGCCCATGTCTATCTGACTCTTGTGGTAGTCAAGAATAGCTGCTTCAGAATGACTTATGCAGTCGTCTTCTTTTTGCCTTTAGATTTATTTCTTTGTGTGTATGTACGTGCATAGGTGCTGCTGGAGACCAGAGGCATCAGATGCCCCTGGAGCTGTAGTCACACGCAGTTGTGAACTGCCTGATGTGGGTGCTGGGAACTGAACTTGGGTCCTCTGCAAAAGCAGCAAGTTCTCTCAACCACTGAGCCATCTCCCCAGTCTCTTTTTGTCTTTAAAAAGTTGTCTTTGGGCTGAGGAAGTGAGGTGCCTGTTGCACAAGTGTAAATATCTGGGTTAGATCCCAAGCATCCATGTAAAAAGGTGGGCATAGCAATCAATGTATGCCTGCAATCCCCATGCCGGAGAGGCAGAGACAGGGGGTGTGCCTGGGGCTTATTGACAAGCTAGCCTAGATGAACTGGCAAACTACAGGTTCAGTGAGAGACCCTGCCTCAAAAAAATAAGGTGTGAGCAATTGAATAAGACATCCAATGTTGATCTCTCTCCTCATGCCATCTGTGCATTGCATACACACACACTCAGATACTTGAGCATACACACACTTGCACATACACACTCATACACAAAGATTATCTTCTTTTCTTTCTCTGAAGATGCAAAAAGTCCCCGTTACATACATGCCCTAGCTTGTGTCCATCTGTTATCTTCCTGTGTCAGTAATATAGATTAAAGTATTTCCCTGAGCTGAGTGTGAGCAGGTCAAGTGCATTACAAAAGCTGAGAGGGGTCAGAGGACCCACCCAAAGTCACAACCAGTTGGAAGTGTAGGTGGCCTGGGCATGCTCTCAACTTGCATCTGGTACCTGTAGTCACAGCAACCTGTTGAGAACTGTATTATTTTGTCACTGCTGTGGCCAGGTACCTGGTAAGAAGCAATTTAAGGGAGGAATGATTTGTTTTGGCTCCAGGTTTAAAAGGTTGCTCTTCATCTTGGTGAGAAAGCACAGGGGTGGATGCTGCTGACTCCATGGTGGTGGGGAGCACTAGGAGCCTTGCTCATATCTTGATGGATCAGGAAATAGAAACCTCAGACCAGATTGAGGCTGGGCTACACCCATAGTGCCTGTCCACTCAGAAATCCACTTCCTCTAGCAAAGCCTTACCTCCTGAAGTTTCTGAAAGCAGCATCAGCAGATAGGGACCAAGAGCTCAAACACATGAATCTGTGGATGGAGGATGGGGACACCCATGGCGTCTCATGTTCACTCCAGGCTGCTCATGACTACCTGGCCACATGCCACGTGGTGTCGAAGCGGAGTTTTCAGAAGCCTCTCTCAACTGGACAGAAAAGCATTTGAGAAAGAAACCTAAGGGCCAGAGAAAAGGCTCAGCAGAGAAAGGGACTCGCTGCCAAGCCTGATGACTAAGCTCAATCCCCAGGGACCACACAGTCGGAGGAAGAAACTGATCCCAGAAAGTTATCCTCTGACCTCCACATGCTTGCTGTGACATCTGTGCATGCGCACACATACACACGCACACACGCACACATGCATACACACACACACACACACACACACACACACACACACACACACTAAATGTACATTATAAAAAGAGAGAGAGATCTTGGGGCTAGAGAGATGACTCAATGGTGAAGAACACTGACTGCTCTTGCAGAAGACCAGAGTTCAATTCCCAGAATCCACACCAGGAAACTCACAACTGCCTATAACCCCAGCTCCAGGGGATCCAAAGTCCTCTTCTGGACTCTGCCAGCAACTGCACCCACACATGCACATACCGTCCACACACATATACACATACTTTAAAAAAAATCTTCTAAAACTAAATAAAATAAAATAAACAGATGTATTTGGGAACAATTTTAATCGCAGGAAATTTAGAATTGAGCACAGAATGATACAACAGATCAAAAACAACAGTGTCCATGTTTGTGCCAAGTTCAGAAGCATGGGTCTCTGGTAATTTGGAGAACTGTCAGAGACTGAGGGAGCTTGGTGTATCTGAGAGTTTACACCACACTTGTCTCCTGTTTTAAATAAGCCCTTGAGTCATTGATTTCGATCTGTGATTGCAAGTTGAAATCTCACTAAGTTGGTAAACAGCTCTTGAATATTTAAAAATCACCGTAATTGTACATTTAATGTATCTGAATTATCAGAATCAGGTAAGGACCAGGGAAGATTCTCTAGTCAGATAATTGAAAAACTTAGAAAATGGAATATAATAAATTTTGATTGCAGCTTAAAATGTTTAAAGGAGTTTAATTAACTAAGTAACTACATGGTACAAACATTAATCAAAGCTCCCCTTAAACAAGATGGTTAAAGTTAGCTGCATCTATTCATAGATTAGGATTTTGAAGTTGCCTCTGAAAGCTCAGATGATGGGAGGGGGATGAGGCTCTGTAGTTAAGAGGAACAAAGTTTTCATTACGCAGAGACTGAGGTCTAGAGATTTACTGTTCAAAAGTCAGACCTATAGTTAACAATACTGTAGTGTACAGGGCTTGGGGTGTGGCTCGGCGGAGGCTGTGGGCCCAGCGCCATGAAACCAAGACGGAGAGAAGCAACTGTTTCCTTTGGTAAGAGGGGAAGCTCTTCTGTTAAGAGAGCAGAGCTTATGTGAACAGTTCTTAAAATAATAAGTAGGAGAAAAAAAATTCAAGGAGAACCAAATCTTTAAAAACAATTTTAAAAAATCCCCAACGTTTTCTGGAAAGCCTTTCTTCTTCTTGAAAGCTATCCTCCAGCCTCAAGAGTCTGCAGAGCATCCTCGAAGCTGGACCAGAAGGAGGCTGGGCACAGGCAGGCTCTCCTGCTTCACTCTGTAGCTTCAGGTTTCTACCACAGTGGCCGAGCCTTCCCTGGGTTTCCCTGAGACTCCCAAGGACTTGTTCCAGGCCGAGCTCTCGGTTAGGTTCATAGGGAGACTAGCCAGTAGCCAACACCTGGGAGGGAAGCATCCTTTGTCCCTTGTCCCAAGTGTGGGGTTGTCACGTGGATCTGCTGGCTTTGTTCTCTGGTGGCTGCCTCAGCTGCATCCCTTGGGGGCGATGGCTGTGACTACTGTGAGTCTCTGTGAGTTGCAGAGACCTGACAGTTCTTTCCTTTGCCCACGCTTATAGGCTCCCTTGTAGTGTGTGTGTGTGTGTGTGGGGGGGGGTTGCTGTGCAACCTCAGCCACGCCAGCATGGTGACTATTGTTACCTGTCACTTCTGGCTGGCTTCATAGTGGTACCTCCACTTGCCCCTCCTCCTTGGGCTGTGCCCTTGGCGTGACTGGGAATTGCTGTGTGACTCTGTGATGTCTTAGGTGAGCTGGGAGAGGGAGGCAGACATTTTGTAACCTACAGCCATGCCAATTGTATTAGTTACTTCTTCTACTGTTGTGATCAGAAGCGACTTGGGAAGGAAGGATTTATTTTGGTTAGGTTAAAGAGGCACAGCCCATCACAGCGGGAAGGCATGGTAGCTGGAGCAGATCCAGGCCCTGGCAGCAGGACCTTGCTCACGTGCAAGTGAGTCAGGAAGCAGAAAGTCAACGGGAGGTAGAGCCAGGCTGTAACCCTGAAGGCCAGTCAGTCTCCCTGTGACCCACTTCCTCCAGCTAAGCCCCACTCCCGAAGGTTCCACAATTGACCACAAACAACATCACCATCTGGCAACCAAGAGTTTAAACAGATGAGTCTGTGGCGGGACCTTTCACATTCAAAATATAACACCGAAACACACAGCTGAGGTTTGCAGTCAACCAGGCATGTCTGCAGACCATTGAGAAGTCTCCCAGAATGCAGTGGGAAAAATCCATAGGAGCATTTGAAAAGGCATCAGGACTGGGTATTCATATAACTTTGAGCTTCTTCTTTCAATCTTCCATTTCTTTCTTTGTGTGTGTGGGGAGGTATGCACGGAAGGTGTGTGCACATGAGTGTGCAGATAGGTACACATGCAGGGCCCAGACGGGGACAGGAGGTGTCTTCCTCTATTATTCTCCACCTCAATGCCTTGAGACAGGGTCTCTTGCTGGCCTGGACACTAACCATTTTGGCTAGGTTGGCAGGCTTCCAGGATCCTCCTGGCTCTGCCCTCCAATGCTGTGGTTATAGACAAGCAGCCATACCAGGCTTTATACATGGTGATGGAGACTCAGGTCCTCATGCTTGCACAGGAAGCCCTCTTACCCACAAGCCATCTCTCTAACCCTGTGATCCTTTGATATTTAAGGGTTTAGTTCCAAGACACCCCTACGTACCCAAATCCCCGGCTGGCCCAGCGCCTTGTGTGAAATGGTGTGGTCTTTGCAAGTAACCCAGTTGTGACACCCAAACCGTGTTATACTGCTTACATAGTGGTCATGTGAAGAAAACAGATGGGGGCTGGAGAGGTGACTCAGTGATTAAGAGTACATTCAGCTATAGCAAAGACCTGAGTTCAGTTCCCAGCTCACCTTGGCCTATAACTCCAGCTCCAGGGGGGAGTCTGACACCCTCTTCTGGGATCCACTGACACTGCACCCCTCAACATACATACATATACACATAATTAACAATTTTTAAATTGATAATAAAAGTAGTCTGTATGTGTTCAGTACAAACACAATTTTTCTTCTGGGTATTTTTTTTTTTTTCTCGCGACAGGGTTTCTCTGTGTAGTTTTGGTGGCTGTCCTGGATCTCACTCTGTAGACCAGGCTGGCCTCGAACTCACAGAGATCCACCTGGCTCTGCCTTCCGAGTGCTGGGATTAAAGGCATGATGGAACCCAGGGCCTTGAGCTTGCTAGGCAAGCGCTCTACCACTGAGCTAAATCCCCAACCCGTCTTCCGGGTATTTTCAACCTGCAGTTGGTTGAATCTAAGGAAGCTGTGGGTACCGAGAGCTGACTGTACTTGATGTGTTACGATAGGAGGAGGGGCTTATATGAACAATAAACAGAATGATGGTGGAAGTGCTTCGAGATCTTTACAGATAAAGACATTGAGTAAAGTAGGTTTCACATCATTGATTATCTGCTGTATGCACAGGCAGTGTTAGACACTTTGGGAACTGAAAGAGAACCTTGCAGACTGGAGTAGAGGTCAGAAGTGGCCGCCGTGAGTGACAGCAGAGAGAATACTTGTAACTCATATCACAGCCATGTACAGAGCTCAATAAGCAAACAGCCTGCAGCCTAGCTGGGAGAAATGGGCAGAAGCAGGCACACATGGGAGCTGAAATGATTGCTAAGCATGGAGGCAGATGCCCACTCAGAGAAGGGCTGTGTGGTCACAGCACACTGAGATCCAGCCTTCAGCATGGGGCTGGCCAGAGTTAGATGCTCTGTCGATGAGGATGAGGGTCGGCAAAAGTCATCAGCTCGCACCCTCAACGCAGGCGCTCACCTTCTGAATGAACTGCAAGTACACTCACCTGTGGAGATGTAGGCACTGAATGGGTGTAAAGGATCAGCGAGTCCATTCATCCTGATCTCCAGTAGTCCTGGGATGTTCTGTTGGGAGAAATGACCAAAGGCCAGTACACTGATGTAAGGAAAGAGGGGAGCTGGGGATGTAGCTAGGTTGGTAGAGTGCTTGTCTAGAATGCATGAAGCCCTGGGGTCCGTCTCCAGCACCAAATAAACCAGGCTTGGTTGCAAATGCCTATGATCCCAGCACTGAGGAAGTGGAAGCAGGTGGATCAGAAGTTCAAGTTCATCATCAGCTACACATCATGTTCAAGACCAGCCTTAGTTACATGAGATCAAGCCAAAACACCCACCCACTAGCTCTATGCATCTAATCTGCAATGAGTCCTGGGGATTGAACTTACAGACAGTAGGTTCCTTTACCCATTGATCCATCTTGTTGACCCCCTACCCATTTCCACTAACAGTATTTCCCAGGACTCACATGGTGGAAAGAGAGAACCAGTTCCCTCAGGTTGCCCTCTGACCTCTACATGGGCACCATGGCACATGCTCACAAACAAATAAATGTAACTAAATGAATTACATATAATAATAAGTTACACATAATAATAATAAAGGCTGGTTCATAAATAATTTTAAATTAAACGAAATGATCAGGGGCTATGGGTGATTTAAGAAAGTGGGTTGGGGACATGAGTCAATGGTGGAACACTTACCCAGCAGGCTTAGCCGGGTTCCGGCTCCACTGGGAGGGAGGGAGGAGGCAAACAGCACATGAGCACCTTTAGGTTTTTGTTTTGTTTTGTTCTGTTTTGTTTTTTGAGACAAGGTCTCACTATGTATCTCTAGCTGGTTTGCGCTCCTCTATGTAGACCAGGCTGGTCTCCAACTCATAGCGATCCGCCTGCCTCTGTTTCCCGAGTGCTGGACTAAAGGTGTGTGCCACCACCACCTGCTTCATATGCACTTTTAGACAAGTCTTTGGACAGCAGGGTGCAGGCAGGGACAGTCTTCTCTGGGGACAGCACCCTGGCAGAGGGCCCCGAGAGCCTGCCCCAGGTCTCAGTGAGCCCCTCTGAGCTCGCTAGACTCAGTTTCTTTGTTGAGAACTAATGTCGCTGCTCCCTTAAGGACCGAGGTTGCTGGATGCCAGGCTGACTAAGCCAATCCCCATCCACCACTTGCTGTCCCTTCTTGGGGTTTGGGGGGTCCAGGCTCCATGCTCTGAGCCTCACACATGTCCTGTGCAGGAAGCCACCAGGACCCATCGAAGGGCTCATTCTCTGTACTTCAGTTTCCAGATGCTGAGGCTTAGAGAAGACCAGTCACAGGCTTTGTGTCCCACAGCGACAAGAGAGTTTTCACTCAGGTTATTCCCTGACGCAGCTCTGCCATATTCTGTCTTATGCAAAGGGTAAAATCAGTACAGCAGGGTCTCCAGCCTTGAGCCCACCTCAGGGGTCCCCAAGCACTGGGCTCCCTCAGGAGTTGCGGTGTTCTCTGCCCCAGTGAGGGGTGCTGCTGGCTTCATCTGTGCCCCTGGCCCAGGAGGCTCTGCAGGGTTCAGGCCTCAGCATGAAGCTGGACAGCGCTGATGAGGCGGTTCCTGTCCCTGAGGGGAGTACAGATCTGATGCAGCTTCAGAGGAGACCCCCTTGGTTCCCCCTGAATTGCCCCCATAGAAGGGCAAGTTACACAGTTCCCCACAGTCTCGGACACCGGTGTCTCCCACTTAGCTATTGTCCCCCACACAGAGAGCCTGGAACCCAACAAGCCAGCACATCAACAGAGGGCTAGGCCTGCTGTCACGGTGACTCCCACTTCACTGATTCTCTTCTCAGTGGAGCCCCAGAGGGAGGGAGGCTGAGAAGGTAGGCCCAGCCAGGGCGGAGGCCAAGAGAGGGAGGTCGAGGCAGGTTGTGGAGTGGAAGCCCCCACCCCACCCTGCCCGTGTCCCCCAGGAGGCTGGGGGAGACAGGCTGAAGTTTTAATCACCCTCTAGGCAGCCAGCAAGAGGGAGGCTGGCTCATAAATAGATCGATCAGCAGCAGAAACAGCCCCACGCAGAGCCTTGGGGACAGGCTTTGAATCTCGGCTGGACGTCACTACGCCCAAGGGCTCCGCAGCAGAGGGGGAGCGGCTGCAGGCCCTGGACAGAGGCTGAAGTCTGTAGTCACTTGCTCTCTGCTGGTGTCTCGCCGCCGTCTTTCTGGTCCTGTGTCACAGTCAGAGCAAAGGCTAGTCGTGGGGCTCTGGGCCGTGGCCAGAGTGAGGGAAGGAAACTGGGTCACTGGGAAGGGCACACTGCTGCATTTGCACGTCCATTACTCACCTTTCCTGTGGCTCACTCATTTGTTCCTGCATTCATTCATTCACAAATCCTTGTTGATTCCTTACAAAGATGTATCTGGTACACTCAGCCCCGATTCAAAGGCTAATAACCATCTCCAGCTCCAACACACAAACACACACACACACACACACACACACACACGTGCATGTACACACACACATATATACATACATACGTGCATACACATATACATACACATGCACACACAAATGGGCGCACACACACACAAAAATGCACAAATATACACACATGTGTACATGCCTATATATACATATATATATATATAGCTGCACATGTACACACAGGCATGTGTATATGTACACATACATATATACACATATATAAATAAGCATACATATGTACAGTGTGTATGCATACATACATAAACACACATATGCACATGTACCTGTGCATACATATACTCATGAATATGTACAAACAGGAAATATACACATATACATATATACATGCATGAACACATAAATATGTACAAATATATACATGTGTGCATATGCACACACATATGTATATGCATACACACAAATAAGCACATATGCATGCACAAGACAACTGTAGACACAGGCACACATATACACCCATGCACACACAACACATGTCCATACATACTTGCTTACACATAAACAATTACACACCCATGTAATGTACACATACATGCACAGCTTACACAGGCCCACAGATAGGCAGAGAAAATTATAGACTAACCAAAATACCAAAATAGCCTTGAAACTTAAGAAGCTAAAGAACAACGTGAGAACACTGTCCGAAGTTGTGGGCCGTGTTGTGGGGACCATGAGTCAGAGGTCGTGTGTTGGTTCATGTGCTGTGCTCTTGAGACTGGGACTCCCCGGACAGGGAGCAGCCGGGCTCAGGGGAGCAGCCGGCTGGGGTGAACCCGGGGCTCACGGTGAACCCGGGTCCCACGGAGGTGCCCAGCTGGGCCCTGGGAGGACAGGCAGGGACTGTGCCGTGAGACATCAGCGCTGGCTCCTGAAGGACAGTGGGGACAGTCCTTGCTGCCTCGGGGCCTTCCGTCTGTTCCCTCTTCAGCCAGGAGTTGAATGAATGAACGAATGAATGAATGAATGAACGAACGAATGAATGAATGAATGAATGAATGGACAGGCTTCAGCACAAGCACTCTGTCCACTTCCAGGAAGAAGATGGTGGAGGACGTCATGTACCGAGATGGCTGCCGCTAAATCCTGGCTCCGTCTGTGGTGGGCTGAGTGGCTGTGGTGAGCGTCTCTCCCTTTCTGAGCCTGGGTCCCTGAGATGGGGATTAGTCTGATTTTGCAGATAGAGCGCTCCTCGTGTAAAAAGCCCTGAGAGAGATTAGCTTCATTCCCAACCCTCGTACCACACACAGTTTGTTGACATTTTCACTATTGAGAAAATAAGCAAAGATGGAGCAGATGGGAGCGAGTCGAGCCTGTTTATTCATAATCCGCTACAGCCACAGAGTGGCCTCCCTGGATGGCGCATACTGGGCAGAGACCCAAGGGCAGGAGGGCCGAGAAGTCTCTGCGGTGGGAAGGGAGTGCCAGGGACAGTGCTGGGGGGCTGCTGGTCCCGTGGGCAGCAGAAGTGATGGGACCCATCAGAGCAGAGTCGCTTCATCCAGCTCGGGGATTCTCAACCTGTGAATCGCGACCCTTTAATAAACCTCCTGTCTCCAAAAATATTTACATTACGATTCATAACAGTAGCAAAATTGCAGTTATGAAGTAGCAATGAAAGTAATTTTATGGTTGGGGGGTCAGCACAGCATGGGAAACCGTATTAAAGAGTTGCCGCATTAGGGAGGCTGAGAATCATTGGTCTATCTGGTCCAAGACTAGGGAGGAGAGGAATTAGGTCAGGCAGTCACTCCCTAATCCTGATGTGGCGCTGGTGGATGCAGAGGGTCCTGTTTGTCCTCCAGGCCTGCTGGCTGAGGGCTGTTCCAAGTCCCTTGTCCTGTCCAGTCCGACATTTGTGTGTGTGTTTTACGGTCACCATCCAGGGCGCATGCCTCGTGTGTGTGCACAGCTCTTCCCTCTCTCCTCAGGTGGGTGGCACCGTGGCACTGGAAGTGTCTTCCACGCGGGTCCCCAGCCCTTCCAGCTGTGGCCCTGCTATGACCTGCTTGCTGGTATTTGGACCTTGGCCTACAGGTGGCAGATTTCATGGAGGCCTGGCACTGGACCTGCTGCCTCTGCAACATGATGGACAGAGCCAGTAAGCCAGGTGCCAACCCCTTGTCAGGCCCCACCCTTCCCCATGACAACCATTTGCTGTTGTCCCCTGATGGACCCTGTTGGGGTCTGATCCTAGATGGGTTATTTTTAATGTGTGTGTGTGTGTGTGTGTGTGCACGCACACGCGCGCACAAACTCACTCCACTTCCCCCATCATCTCTGTGCATGTGTGTGCACATAGTGCAGTGCCACAGAGGCCGGAGGGGTCAGACCTTCTGGAGCTGTTGTACAGGTAGTTGTGAGCCACTGGATGTGGGTGCTGAGAACTGAATTTGGGTCCTCTGCAAGGGCAGCAGCATCTCCCCAGCCCGTGCCCTGTTTTTTTGCAGGCTGCTGCTGTGCTCCTGGGTGAAGTGAGCCCCTCCTGTCAGGTGGGGCTGGATAAGGAGCGAGGCCAGTGGGCTACACCAGTGAGGGACTCTGGGATGCCACAGGATCTGGGCACACGCGGGTCCTCTACTGTGTGAAGAGCAGATGGGAACAGCATGCCATGTGTGAGGTCATGTGATGAATGCTTCTTCAGGACCCCGCTACTCCAGCCCCAGAGGGTCAGGAAGCCAGGGGCCCATGTGTTGTCCTCAGCCCAAGGCACCAGGAGGCTGGGGCTGCAGCCACCGGGGGACCCCAGGTTATTACCAGCTTGGAAGGAGGCTCCTAAACTTCCTATTTCCTATCATCTCCCTGCCAGGTGGCCCGGCTCCTTGTGTGGCTGCAGTGCACACTCCTTCCTGACACTGGCTGAGATCCCCAGGTCACAGTGAGGATGGAGCTGGGACTTGCCACAGAGCGTTAAGTGCACCTTCAAGAGGGGGCTTGTTTCCTTTCAGTGTTTTTGTCCCCAGAATTCACTGCCAGCAGCAGTGTCTTGACCTTCCATGACTACTTTCCCTCTCCCATCCCCCCCTTATCCACCGTCCCCCTTATCTACGTAGGGTCTCATGTAGCCCAGGCTACCCTCAGACTCTCTATTGTAGCCAAGAATGACCTTGAACTTCTGACCTCTTGTCTCTCCCTCTTAGTGCTGGGATCACAGGCACTTGTCACCACATCCAGACAATGATTCTTAGTCTCTTTTTAAGTTTTTTTTTAAATTAGTGCATATGAATTATACATAATGAGTTTCATTATGACATTGTTATAAACATATAAAATGTATTTTGATAATATTCGCCCATCACCCTCTTTTATCCCGCTCTGAGCCCTTTCCTCTTCCCAACAAGTCTCCTTCTACTTCCGTGTGTTTGTATATGTGCATGCACGCACACACGTGTGCACGCACGCACGCGTGTGTGCCACAGTGGGTTAACCTGGGGTTGCTTACAGTCTTGTTCTTGTTTTGTTTTGTTTGTTCGAGACAGGGTTTCTCTGTGTAGCTGTGGAGTCTTTCCTGGAACTCACTCTGTAGACCAGGCTGGCCTTGAACTCACAGAGATCCACCTGCCACTGCCTCCTGAGTGCTGGGATTAAAGGCGTGCGCCACCGCCGCCCAGCCAGCCTTGTTCTTAAAAAGAAGGGCTGGTGGGATATCTCCATGGCAGAGTGATTACCTGACACAGATGATTCCATCTCAGTGCCACAACCAACCAAAAACCCACCATCTAACAACGGCCATCAGAGGAGCTCACAGACTAATTTCAGCGGTGTGTTTTTCCGGCCTCCACCTATGTGGTATTCCAGTCCTGGCTGTGGATATCTAGGGTTTGTGTCCAGGTAAACTGGCCCTGGATTGTGTTCTGGGGGCCCATCAGCACCCTGACTTCTCGGTCCATCTGTGCCTGTGGTGGTCAGGCCTTCATCTGCCTAGTGCTGTCACCTGGGGAGTCTTAGGACTCTGTCCTCTGGTGTCCCAGGGACACTGGGGGCCACACCATCAAGGAGAGCCCTGAATGCCTGGGGAACAAGATAAACTCATAGCTCTGGCGGCTGAAATCCTCTCCCCAGACTAGGGAAGCTAGTCCTTGGCTGGTGTCAAGGATCTGGGGGAGCCGGCAGCAGGAAATACGGCTGCCACTGACCTCGCAGGCTGAGTTAGGGGAGTTCTGTTCACTGATGCAGGAAACAGGCACAGCCAGGCTCCCTCCAGGACGGGGTCCTCTAGAATTCTCTGTTCTCTTTTTGGAACAGTAGTGGGGGAGTGAGGCAGACGGAGACGCTTGGGGCGAGGTTAGAGCACCAAGGGGCTTGGAAGCAATTCTCTTTCCTGCACTGCCACCCTGGGGCTTTCCTCCCTCCTCCTGGATTCTAGCACCTTCCCCTGCACTCCCTGAACACAGAGGACAAAGACAGACAGCCAAGTGGGATGCTGAGAAGAAACCACAAGGACACAGTTCTTGTGTCAAGCCTAGCGGGAAGAGATCCCCATGGCCACAGGGAAAGCCTGGAGACACTGGAGACTGGGGAGTCCCGGCACCAGTTTCCAGAGAGCTCTGGCCAGTCCCAGACCCTAGGCTGCAGGTCCAAGCTCTAGAGAGGAGTGTGTGCTTCCTGTGTCTGTTCTTCCAGAAGCAAGAGGTCATTGGGCATCCTGCAAGGTCATTGAGTGAACCTGGTGTCTGTCCTCTTTGGGAACCCATGGAGCCCAAAGTTCAAATCCCACCCACAGAAGCTGGGATGACGGCTGTCATAAAGCACTTACCGTGAAAGACCAAGGACCTGAGTTTGATCCGCAGACTCCACATCAGAACCAAGCCATGCTTGGTGGCCCACACTTACAACGTTAGTGCCGGGGAGGAGGGGACAAGAGGGTCCTTGGTGCTCACTGGTCAGCCGGCCTCATCTACTGGAAAGCCCAGGCCCCAGGGACAGATTCTGGTTTTATGTTTTGTTTTGTTTTTGTTTTCTAAAGGTGAGGTTGGGGAGATGAGGAAGGGGGACAAAGTGCTTGCACACAGGCTTCAGGAGCTGAGCTTGAACCCTCAGGGCCTACAGAAAGCTGTGTGTGGTGGTGCACATCTGTAACCCCAGGGCCCAC
>CABHPQ010192757.1:0-14900 GCA_902168405.1 Peromyscus aztecus
CCTTCATTGGCTTTCTCCTCAAAGGAGACACGGGGCGATGGCTCCCGTAGCTCCCTAAGTCTCCTCAGCTCACTGCAGAAGAGAGTGCAGAGAAAGCCAAGCAGGTCGGGATGACAGGCAGGAGTCACCCCCCCCCCCCCCTCCCCGGGGGGGGGGGAAACAAGACATACTTTGGTAAGTTTTTTTTTTTTTTTTTTTTAAGCTTAAGAGCAATTTTATTAGAATTTAAAAGAAAAACACCAGAAACTCAGGGCAAGCAAGGTGTGGACCTCGGCAGCTGCCCACAAGACTTGCTTTGATTCCCTGTTCACAGGGAGATCCAGGAGTGGGCCTGGGTGTCCCATAGAGGCCAGCTGACATAATATGGCTGTAGAGCCTGGGGATGGAAGGGTAGATGAGGGAGACAGGGAACAGGGACCAAAATAATGGATCTGTGGACAATGACAGGAAAGAACAGGTGCATGCTGGGAGGCTATGCCACAGGGGTGCTGTGACTATTAAACCTGGTAAAGGGAGATTGGAGGCACCTGGGTGGTTCCCGCTGTCCCTTCAGCATGAGTTTTCAGGAACACAGATGAGGGCTTTGGGATCCAACTGTCTTTGCCAAAGACTGGCAATACACAAACTCCCAGAAGTCAGAATCGAGAGGTCCAGGATCAGAGAGAGGAAAAATTAGGATCATGACGGGAAGTAGGGCCTGGAGCTAGAGTTCAAAGGGTGGCGTGCTGGCCTGATGTGAATGAAGCCCTGGGTTCAGCGCCACACACACCAGGCTCCTGTTGTGTGCCTATGATCCCAGCACCTGAGAGGCAGAGCCTGGAAGATCAGGAATGCATGTGCGGTTCGGTACTGTTTGCAGTTTCAGGGCTGCGTGGGCCACCCTCCTGCATTAGGCAGGCTTCTCCTAAGACCCAGAACCAACGGAAGCTGTGTAGTGATGCAGGGGTGTGTGTGTATGACTAAAGGTTTACATGACCCTAGAGGCTGAGAAGTGCTACAATCCACCATCTGTAAGCCACAGACCCAAGAAAGCTGGCTGTCTGGTTGAGTTCAAGTTTAAAGGCCTCAGAACCGGAGACGCTGATCATGTCATTCTCAGTTCGGAGGGCAGAGGCTGGCTGGTGCAAGTCCCAGAGAATCTGGAATTCGGATGCCTTTTTGTTTGTCTGGCCCTCAGCCATCTGGATGGTGCCACCCATGTTGTATGAAGGCAGACTTTCCCCAGCGTCCCCCAGAGCCAAGGGCTGAGCACACCTGGGGACACTGTCACCGACCTACAGGAAATAATGCTGCATCAACCTGTCCGTCTGCCTGTCCCTCAGTCCACAGTGATGCCTACGGTTAACCACTGTAGCATGTATATCTGTCCATCACCTGTCTATCAGTCATCTATCTATTCTCTATATTCCATCTATCAATCACCTATCTACTATCAAATCATCTGTAAGCTTCCTTCCATTAATTTATGACCTATCAATCATATATCTATCCACTCTATCCACTCATTTATCTTATCTATTTTATGTCTGTATACATAATTTATAACTGTTCATCTAATCTATCATCTATGTATTTACCCATCTGTCTATGATAGGGTCTATCTATCATCTACCTATCAATCATCTAATTATTTATTCCTCATTTTTATTTTATATTCTTTGGCAGTTTCCATTCAGCTATCACCTCTCAATCATATGTATTTATCACCTATCTATCTATCTATCTATCTATCTATCTATCTATCTATCTATCATCTATCTACCCACTTATTATCTCTATTTGTCTATATAAGGAGATAATATCTTAAGGATAAGGTATTGTCTCATGTCACTAGGGATCCTTAGACATTCCTGAGTCTGCTGAGGACTCAGGGAATCCGGTGGAATGTGTCAAAGCCATCTGGCTGGAGCTGACAGGCTGCGGTAATCTGAGTCTGAGGCTTAAGGACTAGAGCTTTGGAGGGCAGACCCAGATTCCAACTCAAGCAGTCAGGCTATGAGGATCCTGTTTCCCTGCCCTTTGCTCTATGGAATGGGGTGGGAGAGACACTCACCCTGGGGGAACCCCCCCAGGGCTTGATTCATCTACACACATACAAATCTTCTGTGGGTAGGTGCCACAGAAAAGGTTTGGTGATTTGCCTGGCTGGCTAGTTCCTTGGGCAACTAGGGTCCTCTCAAGTTGATATGTGACTCCAGGCAATGTCCTTTGCAAGCGGCAGGTGCTGCCTAGAGTCACAGACCCCAAGTTAAATGTACCCCATAGCGGGACTGCTCTCATTGCGTTCTCCCCAGGATCCTGTGCAACTTTGGAGAGACTTAGAGGTCCCTTCTCAGAGACATATCAGTCAAAGTCATTCTCAGCCGACATCATGCAGGGGGCACCACAGTAACTGGGGAAGGCAGGCCCTGTTGGGCAGAGGGGGCACCTGAGGAGCCTGGAAGACCCGCTCTAAGATTGGATGCCCACAGTGGATGATGTTCTGGTGGGAAAGGCAAAGGGGTAGAGGAGAGGGCACAGGAGGCCAGGAAGGGTCATGCAGGTGCCCACGGGCTGACTGCGGCTCCGGGCGCTGTAGGAGGGCCAGGATGGCATTGATAGAAGGACTGGGGCTTGAGTCTAACTCTTAGGGCATAAAGGATTCAGAAGAAGAGCAGCCTCGATGGCACAGCTCAACCATTTCTCCCCTGGAGCTTCAGAGTAACCGTGGGACACATTGGGAATGAGATGAAGGGGTTGTCATATAAAGCTTCAGCTGTCAACTTGACACAACCCAGAGTCCCCTGGGAAGAGGCAGCCTCCACTGAGGAATTGCCTAGATCGGACTGGACATGTCTCTGAGGCATTTTCTTAATTGCTAATTGATGTGGGAGAGCCCAGCACAGTGTGTGAAGCACCATCCCAGCACGGGTAGGCCTTGGCTGTATTAAAAAGTTAACTGAGCAAGCCAGGAAGCAGCATCCTGCCATGGTTTCTGATCTAGGTTTCTGCCTTGAATTCTTGCCTTGGTTGTAAGCCAAATAAATTCCTTCACCCCAAGGTGCTTTTAGTCAGTGTTATCACAGCAACAGCAAAGCAGACTAGAATAGAAATTTGGGCCAAGATTGAGGTGTTGCTGTGGTGGAGCTGACCCTGTTGTTTTCCAGGCTTGTAGGAGGATCTGGAGTTTTGGTCTAAAAGCGATTGAGTGCTCAGAAGTTACTGGGCTGTTCTGTGGGAGGTTGGAAGAATGCTGAGAGCAATATAGATGATGGAGGCCTGGCTTATAGACTTCCAAAGGGAAGCTTGACAGGCCATCAGAGACTGTCAGGACCATGTATGTGGTAATTTGAATTAAGAATCTGCAGAAGTGAACCCTTTGGTTTTTTTTTTTAATTTTATTTATTTATTTATCTATTTATTTTTACTGGAACAGTCAATGACGGTTGTCTGGGGCTGAAGATCAGCAGTGATGACTAACAGACCAGCATCACTGAGGTGAAATCTTCTGGGGTATTTCCTCAAGGTCCACAGGCGGCCAAGGCTGCATCCCAAGCCGACAGCAGAACTTGGTGATGTGTAAGAACTTTCTAGTTGGTGCTGGCTTTGGTGACACAGAAGCTACAGAATTGGAGGGATCATGGAGAGAAGCGGAGGCTTGGAGCGTGTGTCAGGGCATGTGTGTCTGAAGAGAGGCCAGGAGAGGTGAAAGTTCAGTGGAGACCTCTGGATGTCAGAGATGCCAGGACTGTGGAATGACCACCATGGCAGCGGTGGGTGTGGCATTGGGTCAGCCCAAGCCTACCACACAAGCATTGTGTGCTGTGGATGGCAGAGCTGGAGCAGTGGAGCTGGCTATCCAAGCACTTCGGAGCCCAGAAGATCATGAATGAGCCTAAGACGTCTGACACTGATGCATTTACACTATTGGATTCTGGTTTTGGTTTGATCTGCTGTAACTGTGCCCTGGTCCTTCCCTCTTGGAATGAGAACATATGTAACTTGTTTTTTTTTGTTTTACAGGCACCTACAGTTAAGGGACTTTGGTTACTTGGTTTACTGGTCTTGTCTCTGCAACACTTTTGTGCAATGACAAGTTTCCCTGGATACCAAGCCCAAGGAGGAACACCTCGCAGGGTCCCTGGGCAACCATACTCCCTTGTGATGTGGGAATGCAGGAACCATCATCACCCTGATCAGCTCTCCAGAGCCCTAGGAGACCTGCTACAGGGATGTAGGCTACGATATCCCTCCATGAGTCATAACTCTGTATTATTTAACTTGCAGTGAATGTCAGGCAGGGGGTCTGTCAAAGATGCACGGTGTGAGCCCCTGGCTGATTCAGCAGGACACCCAAACTGTGTCCCAGAGTTCATCTAACTTGGATTAAGGCCAGAGTGAGGCTCTCACACATCTGGGCTCCCGATTATTGGGAAGCTTCTCAGGTCTTCCTGGCCATTGGGAAGGATTTAGTAAAGTGGTTCCTGGAGCCCAAAAGAGCACAGAGAGAAAAAGATTACACATCAGTCGCCTGCAGCTCTCAGTGGTCAGCTGCCCTCCCTGAGGTGGGGAAGCTCCAGAGGAGTGCAAGACTGGTCCTGTTTAGTAGAAGACCCCTGTGGGACACGCCCTGGAAATCTCAAACAGACCCTTGATGTGAGTCTGGGGTAGGCAGGAGGTGAGCTGGAGGGCCACACCTTGGAGTCCTGCGGCATGGCAGGAATCTAAAGCCACGAGACTCTCCAGAGCCAACTGGTCAGATAAATAAAAGTGTATGGTAAGCTGTAAGGTGTATGGTGGCACATGTCTTTAATCTCAGCACTCAGAAGAAAGAGGCAGGTGGATCTCTGTGAGTTCAAGGCTACTGTTGTCTCCATGGCTAGTTCCAGAACAGCCAGGGCTACATAGAGAGACTCTGTCTCAAAAAAACAAAAACAAAACTAAACAAGACATATGATTGATGAACCAGCCTGCCTCCGTCTTAGGCTTGGGAAGCCATCTTATAGTAAAGACAAACTCGGCTCACTCCTGCTTATATATAACTCTGTTTCTCAAGGATTGGGCTGTGTCCCACCTATAACCTTAACTACAACTGATTCTGTACTGTCTGTCCCAGGAAATGGCAACCATGCCTTTGTTTTTAAAAATTATTATGACTAACTTGTTATGACCACTTTGCTATGACTACTGTGTTATGATCACCTTGTTATGACCACTTTGTTACTACATTGTTATGACTACCTTGTTACCACCTTATTACCCTTATTACTACCTTGTTATGATCACCTTGTTACCACCTTATTACCATCTTGTTATGACCACCTTGTTACCACCTTATTACCATCTTGTTATGACCACCTTGTTACTACCTTATTATGAATACCTTGTTATGACCACCTTGCAACCATGTCTTTGTTCTAAGAGGTTGTTATGACCAACTTGTTATGCTCATATTCTGCTTATCTATTTGCCAACCAGATCCCCCATTTGGAAACCCCCTACTCCTGAGCTATAAAACCTTTATCTTTCCCATGTCCAGTGCTGATCTCTTGGATCCTACCTTTAGGGAGAGACAGCCTGTGTACACGAATTAAAAGAAAAAAAAAACAGGCTTTAATTAATTGCATGCTTTAATTAATTTGGCCATGACTTAGATCCATGAGCTTTCTCCTCACATCTGTGGGATTAACAGTGATAGTTAATATTGATTTTCAGGACAGAGCATTACCTAGGAGATGTCTGTCTGTCTGATTGACTATTCCAGAGTAGGAAGGAACAGCACTTATCACCTGAGGGCTGAACTCTGCAGAGTCAAGAACAAATATAAAACCCTCTGCCTGCCTCTTCTGGGTCACCTCAACCTGAGGAATAGCTCCTGCAAGCCTCTGGGTCATTTTTTGTAATTGTATTGTTATTTTTTTTAAATCAGTGTTTTGTCTAATATATTCTGAAATTTTTAATAATTCTAGAAATATTCCAGGTACATGTAAAAAAGTCAAGTTAAAACAGTCAAGACTCACCCTCATTTGTACCTTGCAAAATTCAGGGTTTTGTTTTGAGACTGAAATGACGTTACATCGAACAGATGAAAGAACCGTGTTAAATCTCAGCTTTAGCGAATCTGCACAGCCATGCAGCATCAGCACCATCCAAGCATTCCACCTTCCCCTGTGGACCTGGCCTTGCCAAAGAGGACAGCTCGGCCTTCCCTCTAGTCTCTAGAAAATGCCCCCCCCCTCCCGCCCTTTCGTCCCTCTTCAGAACATTGTTGCTTCATTGGCTGACAATCTTATACCGTCTACACTGTACTCTAGCCGCTTTTGCCCCTCACCCTCTTACCCCTCCCATTCCTGCTGAGCCCCCATGTCTTGTTTTGTTACTTTAGTGACTCACTGAATTGAACTGGGCTGCTGGTTTGAGTACAGGATTCGTGTTCTGCCCTAGAGCCCTATAGAGAGAGCATTGTTTGATGTATTCGGCCGTGGTGTGTGTGCATGTGTGTGTGTTGAAATGTTCTCACTGTGTAGCCCAGGCTGTCCTGAACTCTTGATCGTCCTGCCTCAGCCTCTTCAGGGCTGGGATTACAGACGCATCACCACACTCAGCAGCAGCATGCTCTGGTCGCTCACCTTTGTTTTCAGATGTAGCCCTGCTAAGGCAATCTGCTGGCACTTGTTCATTTTGTCTGGTGCTGTAATTCTCCATTCTCTGCAAAACATTTTCTGTATCCGTTCTCCTAAGGCTGGTGTGTCTCGGTCAGGGTTCCTATTGCTGTGAAGAGACACCATGACCACGGCAACGCTTATAAAGGAAAACATTTAATTGAGGGGGCTCGCTTACAGTTTCAGAGGTTCGGTCCATTATCATCATGGTGGGGAGCATGGTGGCATGCAGGCAGACATGGTGCTGGAGAAGTAGCTGAGAGTCCTACATCTTGCAGG
Source organism: Peromyscus aztecus (assembly GCA_902168405.1). Taxonomy (NCBI): domain Eukaryota; kingdom Metazoa; phylum Chordata; class Mammalia; order Rodentia; family Cricetidae; genus Peromyscus; species Peromyscus aztecus. The sequence continues at coordinate 6,921 of CABHPQ010192757.1, forward strand.
CAACAGGAAGTCAACTGAGACACTGGGTGGTATCCTGAGCATAGGAATCTTCAAAGCCCACCCCACAGAGACACACCTCCTCCAACAAGGCCATACCCACTCCAACAAAGTCACACCTCCTAATAGTGCCACTCCCTGTGAGATTATGGGGACCAATTGCATTCAAACTACCACAGGGGGTATTCAGATATTTCCAGTTTTTTACTAAGACATAAAATGAACGTGTGTGTGTGTGTGTGTGTGTGTGTGTGTGTGTGTGTGTGTGTATGTATGCATCATTTGTAGGAGATAGAAAAAGGCAGGGAACTAGGGCATGAGGGTCCATGCATTTCTGTTTTACCAGATATAGTCAAAGTGTAGTAGTACACTTTGGTGGTGGTGATTTGCACTTGAGTGCTGGGCATGAGGTTCAACCTTAGGCAGAGACAGCAGCTCCAGCTGACATTCATCCTGAGGCCGGATGGCCTCACGCTCTCCTCTCAGGAAGTCACAGGTGGCCTTGGCACTCAGAGGAGTGTGACCTCCTGTGTGCACGCTTTGGCTGCTGCACAGGTTTCTGGCCCTCACGTCTGCTGTAGAGAGCCCAGGGGTGCATTAGCCTGCAGAGAGGAGCCAAGCTACCCGTCACAGCCATCTGCTTTCCCGCAGTCCTCAGACCTGTGGGGTACTCACTGCTCTGTGTCGCCGTGGTCACATACCTGGCAGGAGCGACTTAGGGAGGAACGGTTGCTTTGACTCCTGATTTTCGGACACTTAGTGCGTGTGTCTGGGAAGGCATGGAAGAGGTCATGGCTGTGGGACCACAAGGCAGCAACTATTAGCATCATGTGGATCAGGAAGCAGAGAGAATGTCCTGGAACCAGGAGTCAGACTCTTACCTTCAAAGGTCCTCTCCCATTAGTCCCCTCCGTCTAAAGGTTCCAAGGTCCCAGATACCATTAAGTACCCCAAATGTGAGACTGTAGGGGCTCATTTCACATTCCAATCAAAATACCCTGGCTGTCCATAAGCATAGGATCTGCTCCCATCCCTGAGAAGTGAGGCCCCCGGGACGTTTCTCCATTGCTCACTCTGACCTGGAATTTTGGCTTCCTGCTCCCCCCAGACTAGACTGTCCCATCCATTTGCTATTACTGGGCTCTGCAGAGTTATAAGCATCAAACTAGAAAAAAAAATATTTGCCTAATAGCGTGAAATGTTTTTGTGCCTGTGTGTTCTGACAGCACAAAGTGTTTCAGAGAAGAGGAGGCAAATTTCTTTGAAATTAGGATATTCAAAGTAACTACTCATCTCAGGCCTTTTGATAATGCTTTAAGGAATCTGCTTTGCCCATAAAATCCCATCCCGGCTGCACATGCCATTCTGTTGACATTTATTCCTGTCTTCAGATGGCAGCTTCGCTCACTTTACCTTCTGTAATTCAAACATCAGAATGTTTAAGTCCCTGGGAAATTGTTCTTGTAATATTGTAAAGTGAAAGTCCTTGCCAACGCGTGCTTTTTAGAACAAGTGTAAATTTTCAATTTTGGATGAAAGCAACCTTTTCCCTGAGATCTTGTCTGTATTATAAACTACAGGGTCCCCATATCCCCTGTTCCCCTACCCCATCCCCACCTGGAGTCTCTGAGAGGGCCTCAGTTGCCCTGTGTGTTTCCATGACGGGGAACTGCTGGCCCCGGGGCCTGGGGTGGACCTGACAAAGCTCTCCTCCAGGCTCTCTCCAACTGCAGCCCTGGCTGTCATAGCAATCTCTACCCCCAAACCCTGGACTATAGTCTTTATGTGCACACGTGTGTTTTCAGGAGCATGTGTGTGCACGGCATATGGAGGCCAGAGGTCCACCTCAGGTGTCTTTCCTCAGGCGCAGCCCACCTTGCTTTTTTTCAAAAAATTTTCTGAGAGTCTCAAAGCAAGCCTGAAGCTTGCCAAGGAGGCTGGGCTGGCCGGCCAGTGAGCTGAGGAATCTTATCTGTCTTCGGCTCCCCAGTACTGGGATCACAAGGACACATCACCACAAGAGTGAAGGAGGTAACTCATACAACAACACAGAAATCTCACTCTCTTGTAAAGTGTGTTCTCGCCAGTCCTTAATCATGTCCCTTCCAGATGATTCCACATCTGTCAGTAACTGCTCCCTCCTTTCCTTTCGCGGTGAGCATCAGTGACTTGTCCTGTTGCTGGGATAACACGCTTGACAGAGCAGCTTAGGAAGAAGGAAGCTTGCTGTCGCCTGCAGTCCACCAAGGTGGGGAGGGTGCGCCTGCAGTCCACCAAGGTGGGGAGGGTGCGGGTGGCCAGGAGGGAGGGGGAGGGGAGGCTGGTGCTCAGCTCACTTCCTCTGCCCACATTCAGGGTTTTCTCACTTGTTAAACCTCTCCTAGGTAACTCTTAATCCAGTCAAGCTGAGAGAAAAGATGACCTCCACACAACAACATCCCACCCAATGGCTGAACTGCAATCTAAACACCCAATTTTGCTGGGTATTTTGCTGTTTACAGTTTTTAAAATTTACAAACAATATAGTAAGAAACACTTCCTTGTGCATAATTCTACAAACGGGCAAGCACAGCGGATCCGGGCTAATGAGTCAAGGGTGTGTGTGCTTGAATTTTCACAGAGATCTGATGCCTTCTGTTGTGGGATATTTGTACATGGTGTGAAGATGTGTCACTGTGATTGGTTTAATGAAGAGCTGAATGGCCAATAGCTAGGCAGGAAGAGGTTAAGTGGGACTTCCAAGGATAGGGAGGACTCGGGGAGGAAGAAGGCAGATTCGCCAGCCAGATGCTGAGGAAGCAGGATGGGCAGTACAGAGTAAAAGTAACCGAGTCACGTAAAAGAACATAGATTAAAAGATATGGGTTAATTTAAGTTACAAGAACTAGTTAGGAACAAGCCTAAGCTTAAGGCCCAGCTTTCATAATTAATAAGAAGTCTCCGTGTCGCCGGGCGGTGGTGGCGCACGCCTTTAATCCTAGCACTCGGGAGGCAGAGGCAGGCGGATCTCTGTGAGTTCGAGGCCAGCCTGGTCTACAGAGCAAGATCCAGGAAAGGCGCAAAGCTACACAGAGAAACTCTGTCTCAAAAAAACAACAAACAAACAAACAAACAAAAAGTCTCTGTGTCATTATTTGAGAGCTGGCTGGCAGGACAGAGAAAGACTCTGTCCAGGCTGTCCCAACTGACACTTCCCACAACCTGGTGGGAGATGTCCCACTGGCCCTCAGATTAGTTCTCAGGAAAGTTTGGTTCTCAGTTGATCTAGCCATGAATAATTGGGTAATTTCTCTTATTGTGACAGGATTTCTCTGTGTAGTTTTAGTGCCTGTCCTGGATCTCGCTCTGTAGACCAGGCTGGCCTTGAACTCATAGAGATCTGCCTGGCTCTGCCTCCCGAGTGCTGGGATTAAAGGCCTGTGCCACCACTGCCCACCATATGGGGTGTTTCTAAAAAAATATTTTATTTATAAATTGTGTGTATATATCTGGATATGTGCCCATGAGTGAAAATGCTGGCAGAGGCCAGAAGAGGGTGCTGGATTCCCTGGAGCTGGAGTTACAGGTTGTTGCAAGCTACCTAATATGGGTGCTGGGAACTGAACTCAGATCCTCTACAAAAGCAGTATACAATCTTAACCACTGAGCCATCTCTCCAGGCTTCAGATCTGCAACAAAAGGAAATGGTGTTCCTTAGAGAAATGGAGAGTCTGGGTCCAGGGCAGGTAGGGAAGATGAGCCTGAAGCATCTCATAGCGTCAGAAGTAAGGACAAAACAGATTCCAGGTAGACTCAGGTAACAGGGTCACAGGGGTCAACGGAAATGCTCTCCATGGCCTGAAATGGAACATTCTGAACAGGAAAATTAATAATGTAGTGTTGGATTACAGCCCAAAGGACAAAATACATATACATGAGTTTACAGGGGTATAAATAAATCATTGCACACACGAATAAATGGGGCAGAGGGACTAATCTTTCCCGTAGAAGAACTCCAAAATCTATGTGAATGTTTTCCCTTGCAGAAGGCAGAATTTTGTTTTAAAAGATTTATTTATTTATTTGAGACAGGCTTTCACTGGGTAACCCTGGCTGGCTTGGAACTCATTACATAGACCAGCCTGGCCTCAAACTCACAGAGATTTGCCTCTGCCGCCTCCCCAGAGCTGGGATGAAAGGTGTATTCCACCATGCCTGACAAAGATTTATTTTATTTCAAATTGTGTGTGTGTGTGTGTGTGTGTGTGTGTGTGTGTGATGTGTGTGTGTATGTGTATGTGGTGTGTGTGTGTGTGTGGTGTGTGTGTGTGTGTGTGTGTGTGTGTGTGTGTGTGTGTGTGTAATGTAGAGGTCAGAAGACAATTTATGGGAATTGGTTCTTTTCTTACTTCATGTGGGCCCCAGGCTTGAACTCAAGGCATCATGCTTTGGTGGCTAGTACCTTTACTTGCTGAGTCAGCTCAGGTCCCTACACTGAGTCTTAAATAATGCTATTGAAAAGTTTCTGCACCCCATAAGCCTCTTCACTGACAATCCAAACAGAACAAAACAGACCGAATTAGAAAAGCCTCAGTTTAGTGGGTAAAGTGTTCCCAAGTGATTCTCCAGCCCCCCAGAGAGGAGACAGGAAAGAGACTGAGAAACCACTGTCTGTTTTCTAAAGTGCAGTTTAAATACCCTGTGGGAGTGGTCTTGAACATCTCTGGGGGAGGAGCCATGTTTAGCAGGACTTTCTGAGGGGCAAAGTCTGGGCAGAGAGGGGGGGCTTCCTCCAGAACATTCCAGACTCTTGGGGTATATCAATGCCAGGATGCCAGGGGTTGAGGTGGAGCCTCCATCAGAACAACTATTGTTTTCATTTGGGGGAATCTATGAAATCGTTTTTAGGTGTGTATGTGTCTCTGTGTGTGATATATAAGTGAGTGTTTTTGTAGATGTGTGTATGTACACTTGTGAGCCGGTATGTGGAGGTCAGAAGTTGATACCAGTTGTCTTCCTCAGCTGCTTCCCTCCTTGGTTCTTGAGATGGATTCTCACTGAACTGGCCACTCATCCATCCACGAGGCCGGCTTGCTGGGCTTTCTGCCTGCGTGCCGAGGCCCTGTACTCAGGTCCTCAGGCTTGGGTGGCGGACACTTTACCAACGGAGCCATCTTCCCAGCCTGTTACCAGATTTTTTAAAAAGCTTTTTTTGGTTATGTTTGAAGTCTGTTTCTTGCTCATTGATCTAATTTCCTTTGTTCTTTAAGCAGCGTGAACAATTTGTTTAAAATGCTACACACATAGGGCTCTGCAGGGTGTCAGGGAGGCTCAAGATCCCCTGCCAGGGTGTGGAATCCTGCATCGGTGGAGATGCCCCCGTCCACAAACAGCCTCGGTTAGATCCAGTCTACTCCTCAGCCGGGCCCAGAGCACCGCAAACGTCCCGTGACGAGTGTGCCCAGGTGCTGTTGACATTAACAAACCAACAGATCCTCTGTATGGAGTCCCTCGATCCGAGGGAAGAAAACAGGTTTCTGGTTGGCTGTGCTGAGACTTGATCACGATCTGTGATCTCTGTCAGATTTTGAATGTAAAATGCTTCCCCTAACCCCCAACTCATGTTTGAGCTCTGGGTCCTCAGCTGGTGGCGCCATTTTGAGAGGTTGTGAAACCTTTGAATGTGTGTCCTAGCTGGTCTTAGGCCTGTAGAGATAGGGCTGGAGGCTTATGGGATGGCGAGACTTCCAGCTGCCAGACTGGGTCTCTCGGCTTCCTGACTGAGGATGCTATGTACCTGGCCACCTCAAGGTGCCATGTCAGGGAAGTGATCTGCTCCCAAAGCCATGTCCTCTGCCCATCCCCACCCTTTAATATATTTTCCCCTATATGGTATATGTGGTGTGAGGCAGGGCTCTAACGTTCCTCTTTCATGTTGCCAGTGAACTGTCCTGGCGTACCTGCCCTTGCCCTGTGTGTGACGTGTCCATTAGTTCTGCGTGTGTGATTCCATTCCATCTGCCCTCTGTTTGTGCATGGAATCAGGTATGTGTTCTGGGGCAAGTAGCAGGAAAAACCCAGTTGGTAAGGCTTTAGGTGGATGAGGTCCTTTTTTTTTACAAGGCTGTAAGTCCATGGGGACCACTTCTAACATTGGCTCTGCTACGGAATGTGGTTGAATGTGGAATGTGCCCCATAGGCTCAGGTATTTGAACACTTGGTCCCCAGCTGGCGGTGCTCTTTGGGAAGTTACAGAACCTTTAGGAGGTGGAGCCTTGCAGGAGGACACGAGTCACTGGGGCTGAGCTTTGGGGCTTCCTGGGTGTGGGTGCAATGTGACCAAGCGGCCTCCGGCTCCTGCCTCCATGCCTTCCCTGCCTGCTGACACATCATCCCTGTGGCCCCTGACACAGAGGGCCATGACGGTCCCTCTGGAACCATGAACCAAAATGAGCCATTTCTCCCTTAAGTTGATCTTGTCAGCGTATTTTATCACAGCCGAGAGAGAGTAACTAAGACACTTAACAGTGACAAGAGGGTCCAGACTCTGCTCGGGTCCCACCCACCATCTTCATCATGTCTGTCTCTCCTTGGGCGGCCATTACAGAGTCAGGCTTCATCTTTGTTCTTGGAATGGGAAGCTGGGACTGGTCTGCTGGAGGTGGCTACCTGCGTCTGTCTGCCTGTGTCTGTGCAGACTGGCCCCCGGTGGCTTGGTTACTGTCCCGTTGCAGTCCTCTGAGAATATCTTCAGGGACACATGTGCAGGGGACAGAGAAGCAGACATAGCTAGACCTCCTCCAGGTGACCCGATACCTTAGTACGGAGCTTCTGAACTGGTTGTGGGAGGTGCAGAACACCCAGCCTTCCCCATCGGGGTTGAATGACGTGTTTAAGGCGTTCCTCACACCCAGTCCTGCAGAGAGATGCAGCTGGGCAGGTGGTGTGACCGTGACATGGGCTGGCACGCAGAGTCCTCACCAGCCACTGGTAAACAGCTGACTCTGTCATTCCGTGCATTTGTCCCCTATTACTGCGACCACAAATGACCATGATTGTGGCTTAAATGCGGCCCAGATGTGTTCAGCAGCTCTGGAGGGCCAGGTCTGGAGTGGGGTCCCCGTGAATGAAAATCAAGGTGGCAACAGGGCTGCCTCTTCCTGGAGGTGGCCCGAGAGTGTGCTTCTTACCGCTCTGGCTTCTGGAGAGTCCCACTCACCTGCCAAGCTCTTTGTCTGCATGTAGTGTCTCTCTTATAAGAACATTGTAGAAATCAGCCCCACCCCCAAAAGCCAGGATGGTCTCCCAGGGCAAGACCTTGATTTTATGCCACAAACTGCAAAGGAAGATCCCATGTATCTGCCAAGTCTTTGTGTGTGTGTATGTGTTCATGTATGTGCAGGTATGTGTTCAGTGCATGTGTTCATATATGTGCAGGTATGTGTTCAGTGCATGTGTTCATGTATGTGCAGGCACATGTGCATGTGGAGCTCAGGACAAGCTCAGGTGGCATTCCTCAGGAACTGTCCACCTTGTTTTTCGAGGCATGGTCTCTCAGTGACCTGGAGTTCACCCACTAAGCAAATCTGGCTGGCCAGTAAGCCCCGGGGGTCTGCCTGTCTCTGACTCCCCGGGGCTAGGATTGCAAGCCTGTGCCATTGCCTGGCTTTTATGTGGGTTCTGGGGCTCATGCTGGCTCTGTGCACTTGCACGGCAAACACTTTACAAACAGAACCACCTGCCCAGCCAGTCTGAAAAGTCCCTTTTGCACCTAAGGTCACAGACACAGGTATTTCTCTTTGACCCTGGTTAGGGGCCATAGCTGCTTCTTTTTTTAAACTTATTTAAGTGTTTTGCCTTCATATATCTATCTATATATGCCATGCTTGATACTGTCAGAGACCAGAAGAGGCCATCGACTCCCCTGAAACTGGAGTTACAGATGGTTGTGAGCCACCATGTGGGTGCTGGGAACTGAACACTGGTCCTCTGGGTTTTTTTTTT
>CABHPQ010192758.1:0-11458 GCA_902168405.1 Peromyscus aztecus
CACACACACACACACACACACACACACACACACACACACACACACACTAAATGTACATTATAAAAAGAGAGAGAGATCTTGGGGCTAGAGAGATGACTCAATGGTGAAGAACACTGACTGCTCTTGCAGAAGACCAGAGTTCAATTCCCAGAATCCACACCAGGAAACTCACAACTGCCTATAACCCCAGCTCCAGGGGATCCAAAGCCCTCTTCTGGACTCTGCCAGCAACTGCACCCACACATGCACATACCGTCCACACACATATACACATACTTTAAAAAAAATCTTCTAAAACTAAATAAAATAAAATAAACAGATGTATTTGGGAACAATTTTAATCGCAGGAAATTTAGAACTGAGCACAGAATGATACAACAGATCAAAAACAACAGTGTCCATGTTTGTGCCAAGTTCAGAAGCATGGGTCTCTGGTAATTTGGAGAACTGTCAGAGACTGAGGGAGCTTGGTGTATCTGAGAGTTTACACCACACTTGTCTCCTGTTTTAAATAAGCCCTTGAGTCATTGATTTCGATCTGTGATTGCAAGTTGAAATCTCACTAAGTTGGTAAACAGCTCTTGAATATTTAAAAATCACCGTAATTGTACATTTAATGTATCTGAATTATCAGAATCAGGTAAGGACCAGGGAAGATTCTCTAGTCAGATAATTGAAAAACTTAGAAAATGGAATATAATAAATTTTGATTGCGGCTTAAAATGTTTAAAGGAGTTTAATTAACTAAGTAACTACATGGTACAAACATTAATCAAAGCTCCCCTTAAACAAGATGGTTAAAGTTAGCTGCATCTATTCATAGATTAGGATTTTGAAGTTGCCTCTGAAAGCTCAGATGATGGGAGGGGGATGAGGCTCTGTAGTTAAGAGGAACAAAGTTTTCATTACGCAGAGACTGAGGTCTAGAGATTTACTGTTCAAAAGTCAGACCTATAGTTAACAATACTGTAGTGTACAGGGCTTGGGGTGTGGCTCGGCGGAGGCTGTGGGCCCAGCGCCATGAAACCAAGACAGAGAGAAGCAACTGTTTCCTTTGGTAAGAGGGGAAGCTCTTCTGTTAAGAGAGCAGAGCTTATGTGAACAGTTCTTAAAATAATAAGTAGGAGAAAAAAAATTCAAGGAGAACCAAATCTTTAAAAACAATTTTAAAAAATCCCCAGCGTTTTCTGGAAAGCCTTTCTTCTTCTTGAAAGCTATCCTCCAGCCTCAAGAGTCTGCAGAGCATCCTCGAAGCTGGACCAGAAGGAGGCTGGGCACAGGCAGGCTCTCCTGCTTCACTCTGTAGCTTCAGGTTTCTACCACAGTGGCCGAGCCTTCCCTGGGTTTCCCTGAGACTCCCAAGGACTTGTTCCAGGCCGAGCTCTCGGTTAGGTTCATAGGGAGACTAGCCAGTAGCCAACACCTGGGAGGGAAGCATCCTTTGTCCCTTGTCCCAAGTGTGGGGTTGTCACATGGATCTGCTGGCTTTGTTCTCTGGTGGCTGCCTCAGCTGCATCCCTTGGGGGCGATGGCTGTGACTACTGTGAGTCTCTGTGAGTTGCAGAGACCTGACAGTTCTTTCCTTTGCCCACGCTTATAGGCTCCCTTGTAGTGTGTGTGTGTGTGTGTGTGGGGTGCTGTGCAACCTCAGCCACGCCAGCATGGTGACTATTGTTACCTGTCACTTCTGGCTGGCTTCATAGTGGTACCTCCACTTGCCCCTCCTCCTTGGGCTGTGCCTTTGGCGTGACTGGGAATTGCTGTGTGACTCTGTGATGTCTTAGGTGAGCTGGGAGAGGGAGGCAGACATTTTGTAACCTACAGCCATGCCAATTGTATTAGTTACTTCTTCTACTGTTGTGATCAGAAGCGACTTGGGAAGGAAGGATTTATTTTGGTTAGGTTAAAGAGGCACAGCCCATCACAGCGGGAAGGTATGGTAGCTGGAGCAGATCCAGGCCCTGGCAGCAGGAGCTTGCTCACGTGCAAGTGAGTCAGGAAGCAGAAAGTCAACGGGAGGTAGAGCCAGGCTGTAACCCTGAAGGCCAGTCAGTCTCCCTGTGACCCACTTCCTCCAGCTAAGCCCCACTCCCGAAGGTTCCACAATTGACCACAAACAACATCACCATCTGGCAACCAAGAGTTTAAACAGATGAGTCTGTGGCGGGACCTTTCACATTCAAAATATAACACCGAAACACACAGCTGAGGTTTGCAGTCAACCAGGCATGTCTGCAGACCATTGAGAAGTCTCCCAGAATGCAGTGGGAAAAATCCATAGGAGCATTTGAAAAGGCATCAGGACTGGGTATTCATATAACTTTGAGCTTCTTCTTTCAATCTTCCATTTCTTTCTTTGTGTGTGTGGGGAGGTATGCACGGGAGGTGTGTGCACATGAGTGTGCAGATAGGTACACATGCAGGGCCCAGACGGGGACAGGAGGTGTCTTCCTCTATTATTCTCCACCTCAATGCCTTGAGACAGGGTCTCTTGCTGGCCTGGACACTAACCATTTTGGCTAGGTTGGCAGGCTTCCAGGATCCTCCTGGCTCTGCCCTCCAATGCTGTGGTTATAGACAAGCAGCCATACCAGGCTTTATACATGGTGATGGAGACTCAGGTCCTCATGCTTGCACAGGAAGCCCTCTTACCCACAAGCCATCTCTCTAACCCTGTGATCCTTTGATATTTAAGGGTTTAGTTCCAAGACACCCCTACGTACCCAAATCCCCGGCTGGCCCAGCACCTTGTGTGAAAGGGTGTGGTCTTTGCAAGTAACCCAGTTGTGACACCCAAACCGTGTTATACTGCTTACATAGTGGTTATGTGAAGAAAACAGATGGGGGCTGGAGAGGTGACTCAGTGATTAAGAGTACATTCAGCTATAGCAAAGACCTGAGTTCAGTTCCCAGCTCACCTTGGCCTATAACTCCAGCTCCAGGGGGGAGTCTGACACCCTCTTCTGGGATCCACTGACACTGCACCCCTCAACATACATACATATACACATAATTAACAATTTTTAAATTGATAATAAAAGTAGTCTGTATGTGTTCAGTACAAACACAATTTTTCTTCTGGGTATTTTTTTTTTTTTCTCGAGACAGGGTTTCTCTGTGTAGTTTTGGTGGCTGTCCTGGATCTCACTCTGTAGACCAGGCTGGCCTCGAACTCACAGAGATCCACCTGGCTCTGCCTTCCGAGTGCTGGGATTAAAGGCATGATGGAACCCAGGGCCTTGAGCTTGCTAGGCAAGCGCTCTACCACTGAGCTAAATCCCCAACCCGTCTTCCGGGTATTTTCAACCTGCAGTTGGTTGAATCTAAGGAAGCTGTGGGTACCGAGAGCTGACTGTACTTGATGTGTTACGATAGGAGGAGGGGCTTATATGAACAATAAACAGAATGATGGTGGAAGTGCTTCGAGATCTTTACAGATAAAGACATTGAGTAAAGTAGGTTTCACATCATTGATTATCTGCTGTATGCACAGGCAGTGTTAGACGCTTTGGGAACTGAAAGAGAACCTTGCAGACTGGAGTAGAGGTCAGAAGTGGCCGCCGTGAGTGACAGCAGAGAGAATACTTGTAACTCATATCACAGCCATGTACAGAGCTCAATAAGCAAACAGCCTGCAGCCTAGCTGGGAGAAATGGGCAGAAGCAGGCACACATGGGAGCTGAAATGATTGCTAAGCATGGAGGCAGATGCCCACTCAGAGAAGGGCTGTGTGGTCACAGCACACTGAGATCCAGCCTTCAGCATGGGGCTGGCCAGAGTTAGATGCTCTGTCGATGAGGATGAGGGTCGGCAAAAGTCATCAGCTCGCACCCTCAACGCAGGCGCTCACCTTCTGAATGAACTGCAAGTACACTCACCTGTGGAGATGTAGGCACTGAGTGGGTGTAAAGGACCAGCGAGTCCATTCATCCTGATCTCCAGTAGTCCTGGGATGTTCTGTTGGGAGAAATGACCAAAGGCCAGTACACTGATGTAAGGAAAGAGGGGAGCTGGGGATGTAGCTAGGTTGGTAGAGAGCTTGTCTAGAATGCATGAAGCCCTGGGGTCCGTCTCCAGCACCAAATAAACCAGGCTTGGTTGCAAATGCCTATGATCCCAGCACTGAGGAAGTGGAAGCAGGTGGATCAGAAGTTCAAGTTCATCATCAGCTACACATCATGTTCAAGACCAGCCTTAGTTACATGAGATCAAGCCAAAACACCCACCCACTAGCTCTATGCATCTAATCTGCAATGAGTCCTGGGAAATACTGTTAGTGGAAATGGGTAGGGGGTCAACAAGATGGATCAATGGGTAAAGGAACCTACTGTCTGTAAGTTCAATCCCCAGGACTCACATGGTGGAAAGAGAGAACCAATTCCCTCAGGTTGCCCTCTGACCTCTACATGGGCACCATGGCACATGCTCACAAACAAATAAATGTAACTAAATGAATTACATATAATAATAAGTTACACATAATAATAATAAAGGCTGGTTCATAAATAATTTTAAATTAAACGAAATGATCAGGGGCTATGGGTGATTTAAGAAAGTGGGTTGGGGACATGAGTCAATGGTGGAACACTTACCCAGCAGGCTTAGCCGGGTTCCGGCTCCACTGGGAGGGAGGGAGGAGGCAAACAGCACATGAGCACCTTTAGGTTTTTGTTTTGTTTTGTTCTGTTTTGTTTTTTGAGACAAGGTCTCACTATGTATCTCTAGCTGGTTTGCGCTCCTCTATGTAGACCAGGCTGGTCTCCAACTCATAGCGATCCGCCTGCCTCTGTTTCCCGAGTGCTGGACTAAAGGTGTGTGCTACCACCACCTGCTTCATATGCACTTTTAGACAAGTCTTTGGACAGCAGGGTGCAGGCAGGGACAGTCTTCTCTGGGGACAGCACCCTGACAGAGGGCCCCGAGAGCCTGCCCCAGGTCTCAGTGAGCCCCTCTGAGCTCGCTAGACTCAGTTTCTTTGTTGAGAACTAATGTCGCTGCTCCCTTAAGGACCGAGGTTGCTGGATGCCAGGCTGACTAAGCCAATCCCCATCCACCACTTGCTGTCCCTTCTTGGGGTTTGGGGGGTCCAGGCTCCATGCTCTGAGCCTCACACATGTCCTGTGCAGGAAGCCACCAGGACCCATCGAAGGGTTCATTCTCTGTACTTCAGTTTCCAGATGCTGAGGCTTAGAGAAGACCAGTCACAGGCTTTGTGTCCCACAGCGACAAGAGAGTTTTCACTCAGGTTATTCCCTGCCGCAGCTCTGCCATATTCTGTCTTATGCAAAGGGTAAAATCAGTACAGCAGGGTCTCCAGCCTTGAGCCCACCTCAGGGGTCCCCAAGCACTGGGCTCCCTCAGGAGTTGCGGTGTTCTCTGCCCCAGTGAGGGGTGCTGCTGGCTTCATCTGTGCCCCTGGCCCAGGAGGCTCTGCAGGGTTCAGGCCTCAGCATGAAGCTGGACAGCGCTGATGAGGCGGTTCCTGTCCCTGAGGGGAGTACAGATCTGATGCAGCTTCAGAGGAGACCCCCTTGGTTCCCCCTGAATTGCCCCCATAGAAGGGCAAGTTACACAGTTCCCCACAGTCTCGGCCACCGGTGTCTCCCACTTAGCTATTGTCCCCCACACAGAGAGCCTGGAACCCGACAAGCCAGCACATCAACAGAGGGCTAGGCCTGCTGTCACGGTGACTCCCACTTCACTGATTCTCTTCTCAGTGGAGCCCCAGAGGGAGGGAGGCTGAGAAGGTAGGCCCAGCCAGGGCGGAGGCCAAGAGAGGGAGGTCGAGGCAGGTTGTGGAGTGGAAGCCCCCACCCCACCCTGCCCGTGTCCCCCAGGAGGCTGGGGGAGACAGGCTGAAGTTTTAATCACCCTCTAGGCAGCCAGCAAGAGGGAGGCTGGCTCATAAATAGATCGATCAGCAGCAGAAACAGCCCCACGCAGAGCCTTGGGGACAGGCTTTGAATCTCGGCTGGACGTCACTACGCCCAAGGGCTCCGCAGCAGAGGGGGAGCGGCTGCAGGCCCTGGACAGAGGCTGAAGTCTGTAGTCACTTGCTCTCTGCTGGTGTCTCGCCGCCGTCTTTCTGGTCCTGTGTCACAGTCAGAGCAAAGGCTAGTCGTGGGGCTCTGGGCCGTGGCCAGAGTGAGGGAAGGAAACTGGGTCACTGGGAAGGGCACACTGCTGCATTTGCACGTCCATTACTCACCTTTCCTGTGGCTCACTCATTTGTTCCTGCATTCATTCATTCACAAATCCTTGTTGATTCCTTACAAAGATGTATCTGGTACACTCAGCCCCGATTCAAAGGCTAATAACCATCTCCAGCTCTAACCATCCTCAGCTCCAACACACAAACACACACACACACACACACACACACACGTGCATGTACACACACACATATATACATACATACGTGCATACACATATACATACACATGCACACACAAATGGGCGCACACACACACAAAAATGCACAAATATACACACATGTGTACATGCCTATATATACATATATATATATATAGCTGCACATGTACACACAGGCATGTGTATATGTACACATACATATATACACATATATAAATAAGCATACATATGTACAGTGTGTATGCATACATACATAAACACACATATGCACATGTACCTGTGCATACATATACTCATGAATATGTACAAACAGGAAATATACACATATACATATATACATGCATGAACACATAAATATGTACAAATATATACATGTGTGCATATGCACACACATATGTATATGCATACACACAAATAAGCACATATGCATGCACAAGACAACTGTAGACACAGGCACACATATACACCCATGCACACACAACACATGTCCATACATACTTGCTTACACATAAACAATTACACACCCATGTAATGTACACACACATGCACAGCTTACACAGGCCCACAGATAGGCAGAGAAAATTATAGACTAACCAAAATACCAAAATAGCCTTGAAACTTAAGAAGCTAAAGAACAACGTGAGAACACTGTCCGAAGTTGTGGGCCGTGTTGTGGGGACCATGAGTCAGAGGTCGTGTGTTGGTTCATGTGCTGTGCTCTTGAGACTGGGACTCCCCGGACAGGGAGCAGCCGGGCTCAGGGGAGCAGCCGGCTCAGGGTGAACCCGGGTCCCACGGAGGTGCCCAGCTGGGCCCTGGGAGGACAGGCAGGGACTGTGCCGTGAGACATCAGCGCTGGCTCCTGAAGGACAGTGGGGACAGTCCTTGCTGCCTCGGGGCCTTTCGTCTGTTCCCTCTTCAGCCAGGAGTTGAATGAATGAACGAATGAATGAATGAACGAACGAATGAATGAATGAATGAATGAATGAATGAATGGACAGGCTTCAGCACAAGCACTCTGTCCACTTCCAGGAAGAAGATGGTGGAGGACGTCATGTACCGAGATGGCTGCCGCTAAATCCTGGCTCCGTCTGTGGTGGGCTGAGTGGCTGTGGTGAGCGTCTCTCCCTTTCTGAGCCTGGGTCCCTGAGATGGGGATTAGTCTGATTTTGCAGATAGAGCGCTCCTCGTGTAAAAAGCCCTGAGAGAGATTAGCTTCATTCCCAACCCTCGTACCACACACAGTTTGTTGACATTTTCACTATTGAGAAAATAAGCAAAGATGGAGCAGATGGGAGCGAGTCGAGCCTGTTTATTCATAATCCGCTACAGCCACAGAGTGGCCTCCCTGGATGGCGCATACTGGGCAGAGACCCAAGGGCAGGAGGGCCGAGAAGTCTCTGCGGTGGGAAGGGAGTGCCAGGGACAGTGCTGGGGGGCTGCTGGTCCCGTGGGCAGCAGAAGTGATGGGACCCATCAGAGCAGAGTCGCTTCATCCAGCTCGGGGATTCTCAACCTGTGGATTGCGACCCTTTAATAAACCTCCTGTCTCCAAAAATATTTACATTACGATTCATAACAGTAGCAAAATTGCAGTTATGAAGTAGCAATGAAAGTAATTTTATGGTTGGGGGGTCAGCACAGCATGGGAAACCGTATTAAAGAGTTGCCGCATTAGGGAGGCTGAGAATCATTGGTCTATCTGGTCCAAGACTAGGGAGGAGAGGAATTAGGTCAGGCAGTCACTCCCTAATCCTGATGTGGCGCTGGTGGATGCAGAGGGTCCTGTTTGTCCTCCAGGCCTGCTGGCCAAGGGTTGTTCCAAGTCCCTTGTCCTGTCCAGTCCGACCTTTGTGTGTGTGTTTTGCGGTCACCATCCAGGGCGCATGCCTCGTGTGTGTGCACAGCTCTTCCCTCTCTCCTCAGGTGGGTGGCACCGTGGCACTGGAAGTGTCTTCCACGCGGGTCCCCAGCCCTTCCAGCTGTGGCCCTGCTATGACCTGCTTGCTGGTATTTGGACCTTGGCCTACAGGTGGCAGATTTCGTGGAGGCCTGGCACTGGACCTGCTGCCTCTGCAACATGATGGACAGAGCCAGTAAGCCAGGTGCCAACCCCTTGTCAGGCCCCACCCTTCCCCATGACAACCATTTGCTGTTGTCCCCTGATGGACCCTGTTGGGGTCTGATCCTAGATGGGTTATTTTTAATGTGTGTGTGTGTGTGTGTGTGTGCACGCACACGCGCGCACAAACTCACTCCACTTCCCCCATCATCTCTGTGCATGTGTGTGCACATAGTGCAGTGCCACAGAGGCCGGAGGGGTCAGACCTTCTGGAGCTGTTGTACAGGTAGTTGTGAGCCACTGGATGTGGGTGCTGAGAACTGAATTTGGGTCCTCTGCAAGGGCAGCAGCATCTCCCCAGCCCGTGCCCTGTTTTTTTGCAGGCTGCTGCTGTGCTCCTGGGTGAAGTGAGCCCCTCCTGTCAGGTGGGGCTGGATAAGGAGTGAGGCCAGTGGGCTACACCAGTGAGGGACTCTGGGATGCCACAGGATCTGGGCACACGCGGGTCCTCTACTGTGCAAAGAGCAGATGGGAACAGCATGCCATGGGTGAGGTCATGTGATGATTTCTTCTTCAGGACCCCGCTACTCCAGCCCCAGAGGGTCAGGAGGCCAGGGGCCCATGTGTTGTCCTCAGCCCAAGGCACCAGGAGGCTGGGGCTGCAGCCACCGGGGGACCCCAGGTTATCACCAGCTTGGAAGGAGGCTCCTTCACTTCCTTTTTCCTATCATCTCCCTGCCAGGTGGCCCGGTTCCTTGTGCGGCTGCAGTGCACACTCCTTCCTGACACTGGCTGAGATCCCCAGGTCACAGTGAGGATGGAGCTGGGACTTGCCACAGAGCGTTAAGTGCACCTTCAAGAGGGGGCTTGTTTCCTTTCAGTGTTTTTGTCCCCAGAATTCACTGCCAGCAGCAGTGTCTTGACCTTCCATGACTACTTTCCCTCTCCCATCCCCCCCTTATCCACCGTCCCCCTTATCTACGTAGGGTCTCATGTAGCCCAGGCTAGCCTCAGACTCTCTATTGTAGCCAAGAATGACCTTGAACTTCTGACCTCTTGTCTCTCCCTCTTAGTGCTGGGATCACAGGCACTTGTCACCACATCCAGACAATGATTCTTAGTCTCTTTTTAAGTTTTTTTTTAAATTAGTGCATATGAATTATACATAATGAGTTTCATTATGACATTGTTATAAACATATATAATGTATTTTGATTATATTCGCCCATCACCCTCTTTTATCCTGCTCTGAGCCCTTTCCTCTTCCCAACAAGTCTCCTTCTACTTCCATGTGTTTGTATATGTGCACGCACGCACACACGTGTGCACGCACGCACGCGTGTGTGCCACAGTGGGTTAACCTGGGGTTGCTTACAGTCTTGTTCTTGTTTTGTTTTGTTTGTTCGAGACAGGGTTTCTCTGTGTAGCTGTGGAGTCTTTCCTGGAACTCACTCTGTAGACCAGGCTGGCCTTGAACTCACAGAGATCCGCCTGCCACTGCCTCCTGAGTGCTGGGATTAAAGGCGTGCGCCACCGCCGCCCAGCCAGTCTTGTTCTTAAAAAGAAGGGCTGGTGGGATATCTCCATGGCAGAGTGGTTACCTGACACAGATGATTCCATCTCAGTGCCACAACCAACCAAAAACCCACCATCTAACAACGGCCATCAGAGGAGCTCACAGACTAATTTCAGCGGTGTGTTTTTCCGGCCTCCACCTATGTGGTATTCCAGTCCTGGCTGTGGATATCTAGGGTTTGTGCCCAGGTAAACTGGCCCTGGATTGTGCTCTGGGGGCCCATCAGCACCCTGACTTCTCGGTCCATCTGTGCCTGTGGTGGCCAGGCCTTCATCTGCCTAGTGCTGTCACCTGGGGAGTCTTAGGACTCTGACCTCTGGTGTCCCAGGGACACTGGGGGCCACACCATCAAGGAGAGCCCTGAATGCCTGGGGAACAAGATAAACTCATAGCTCTGGCGGCTGAAATCCTCTCCCCAGACTAGGGAAGCTAGTCCTTGGCTGGTGTCAAGGATCTGGGGGAGCCGGCAGCAGGAAATACGGCTGCCACTGACCTCGCAGGCTGAGTTAGGGGAGTTCTGTTCACTGATGCAGGAAACAGGCACAGCCAGGCTCCCTCCAGGACGGGGTCCTCTAGAATTCTCTGTTCTCTTTTTGGAACAGTAGTGGGGGAGTGAGGCAGACGGAGACGCTTGGGGCGAGGTTAGAGCACCAAGGGGCTTGGAAGCAATTCTCTTTCCTGCACTGCCAACCTGGGGCTTTCCTCCCTCCTCCTGGATTCTAGCACCTTCCCTGCACTCCCTGAACACAGAGGACAAAGACAGACAGCCAAGTGGGATGCTGAGAAGAAACCACAAGGACACAGTTCTTGTGTCAAGCCTAGCGGGAAGAGATCCCCATGGCCACAGGGAAAGCCTGGAGGCACTGGAGACTGGGGAGTCCCGGCGCCAGTTTCCAGAGAGCTCTGGCCAGTCCCAGACCCTAGGCTGCAGGTCCAAGCTCTAGAGAGGAGTGTGTGCTTCCTGTGTCTGTTCTTCCAGAAGCAAGAGGTCATTGGGCATCCTGCAAGGTCATTGAGTGAACCTGGTGTCTGTCCTCTTTGGGATCCCATGGAGCCCAAAGTTCAAATCCCACCCACAGAAGCTGGGATGACGGCTGTCATAAAGCACTTACCGTGAAAGACCAAGGACCTGAGTTTGATCCGCAGACTCCACATCAGAACCAAGCCATGCTTGGTGGCCCACACTTACAACGTTAGTGCCGGGGAGGAGGGGACAAGAGGGTCCTTGGTGCTCACTGGTCAGCCGGCCTCATCTACTGGAAAGCCCAGGCCCCAGGGACAGATTCTGGTTTTATGTTTTGTTTTGTTTTTGTTTTCTAAAGGTGAGGTTGGGGAGATGAGGAAGGGGGACAAAGTGCTTGCACACAGGCTTCAGGAGCTGAGCTTGAACCCTCAGGGCCTACAGAAAGCTGTGTGTGGTGGTGCACATCTGTAACCCCAGGGCCCAC
>CABHPQ010192761.1:0-21142 GCA_902168405.1 Peromyscus aztecus
CACACACACACACACACACACACACACACACACACACACACACACACTAAAGGATAGATGAATAGATACACACATACATACACACATACATGCATAGCCAATATAAAGTTTCTCTCATTGTATGACCAAAGCTGACCATCTCTTTTGTCATATATCTCATCAAGGGTCAACTATCTCGTTACATCTATATCTACTACCCATATGAAAGGGAAGGATGAATACAGAACAGGTACACCTGGGACAGGAATCTTTGAGGACATTAGCCACAACCAGGCAAGGCTAAGAATTGTAGCTAGTTGAAGCATTGATGGTCCGTGGCAAAGCCTGCAAGGACCAATCAATGACCATACTGAAAACTCACCAGGGGACAGCCCGTCAAATAAGGAAGGTGCTAAAACTATATCCCTCCTGAAAAGTTTGCAGCAGGCAACTGGACGTCAGAAAAGGTGAAGTTTGGGTTTTGGCTCAGCCATGATCCTGATTTAGAGCAAAGCACAAACTTTCTGGATGTCATTCCTTAGCCATAAAGACAAAGGTCATCACTGTTAGTTATTTTGCGGCGCTCTTACCCTGCGAGGAAATGTCATGAAACATGACAGAATCCACTAACGAGTTTTATTAAGATGAAAGGGACAGACGAGTGCCCAGGCCTGTGGAAGACACGTGTGTAGAGAAGAAGAAGAAGCCGGGAATATGGCGCCGGCTTATAAAGGCTGGACGTGCACAGGTCAACGTAACTACTCCACGCATGTGCATAGATCACATGGCTACGTTGCGTGCTTATGTAACCATGCAAAGTCACGGATCCTGGTCACGGGAGACGCCTTGACCCGGAAATGGCTATCTTGACCTGGAACTGGCTAGGGGGAAGTGTCCAGGTCCGCCAGGCATATGCAAACACACCCAACCGTGGGGGCGTGTTGTGAACACATCAATCACACCTGGTGACTGCTGAAGTAAAGGAAAATGTGCTGGTGTTGCTATCCTGTGGCACTAGAACAAATAAGGAAAAGAACTGTGAAATGCTCTTTTAACTTATTATTTATTTTAATTTTTTTATGTGTATGGACATGTCACCTGCACGCATGTCCGTGAACCACTTACATTCCTGGTCTGCAAGGACCAGAAGAGGATGTCAGGTCCCACGGAACTAGAGTTACTGACCATTGTGAGTCGCCAAGTGGGTGCTTAGGAATGAAACCCTAATCCTCTGAAAGATCAGCAAGCTCTCTTAACCGCTGAGTCATCTCTCCAGCCCCTCTTCTCTCCACTATTTCTGAAGAATTGCGTAACTTACTTGTTGGGAATTGATTTGGGATAGCCTTGCAATAAAGGAAAAGCCAGACGATTACCTCTGACAGTGTGTCAGGCCATAGTCATATGATCAAAGTCACTGACAGTGTGCCAGGCTATAGTCACATGACTCTAAAGTAAATGACCGTGTGCCAAACCATAGTCACATCATTCTAAATGAGTCTGGCATCTCGTGGGCTTAGCATTGACCTGTGCTGCTGTGGCCTATCCGCAGTCTGAGTTCACTGCTTTCTTTCCTGCAGTCCGTCACTCTAGAGCATCAAGGCCCGTCAAGAAGATGGTATAGTTGGTCACCTCAGCTCTGAATCAGATTCTCATTCTGCTTCCATCTCTGCTTCTGTCCTTAAGAATTTATCCAGTATTCTTAAGTTCACTTGAGATGGTAGTAGATGTTTCTAGTAGAAAGATTTTGTTAAAACAGATTCTATAAAAAATAACTCAAATGAGTAGAACAGACTTCAAGATTGCTAAAAATTTCATTTTAGTGGGGCCTGAGGGCTCCTGCTTTTAATCCCAGCTACTCAGGAGGCAAGAGAATTGAAAGTTCAAGGCCAGCCTAGGCTACAGAGGAACGTCAAGGCCTTACTGTTCAATTTAGTGAAACATTGTCTCAAAATAAGTACACCAGGGCTGGAGATATGGCTCCAGTGGTAAAAAGGCTTACCTAGAACTCATGTAGCACTGGGTTCAACCCCAGTACTGAAAAGAAAATCTTTTAAAAGTTCATATTTATTTAGTACATTTTTTAAATGAGCCTTGTAATTTATTTTTCATAATGTTTCACATTTTCATTTATTTGTTGAAGTCAAAGACAATGTGGAGGAGTCAGTTCTCTCCTTCTACTAAGGGGGTTCTGGGGATCAAATTCAGGTCATCAGGCTTGGCAGCAATACCATTACCCCTAGCCATCTCACTGGCCCCTGTATCGGTATTTTAAAGTGCTACCATGTGCCGGGGGCTTGTGCTAGGGACTGGCAATCAGTAAGAAAACAATTCTTGTTACTCAAAGAATAACCACTGGGAGGACAGGATGGAGGCGGGGCAGATGGGAAATGCTTTGATAGACATGCACAGAATACTTTGGAAACACAAGGGTGCTGTACCTGATCCTGGAGTGCTCAGGAAAACTCCCAACAACCAAGAGATGCTGACCGGAGGCCTGAAGGACCACTAGAAACCAGACAGGTATAGGAAACTACTCAAGGTGGGGAAGGTGCCCGTTGAGCAGAGCAAACAGCTTATCCGGATGCATCGAGATGCATGGCCGTGGCTTATACTGTTAAGCTGCAAATGGTTCCATGTGCTTGGACCTTAAGAACATAAGGAGGGAGCGACTAGAAGTGAGGCAGAGTCGCAGAGGCCAGTGTATGATGAGTCTGGTCTGTCACACTGAGGAATGTAAAGTACACACTGTAGGAAATGGAGCCAGAAACGGGTAACCCCGAGTAATACAATCACGTTTGAATTTGACAATGAATGTCCTGATTTTAATGAAGGAAAAAAGAGGTTGAATATATTTCAGAGAAGTACAAAGTGGAGGCCAGAAGACTAACCTTAAAAGGCCGTTGCTCTAATCCCCGGGTATTAGTCTGAGATTGGTTACTGTAACAGAAGCCCCAAGCAACAGTAGTTCGCATGAGATAAAACTTCTTTCCTCAATTGATAATCTGTGAATTAATGATCTCGGGTTGCTTCAAGGTCACTGACTCAGGTGTGTCCCTCAGCTGCACATTCTAAGATGGATTTCCTCATCACAGTGTATGCATAACAGCCTAAGGGAAAAACAGGGAGAAGGGAACACATTTGGAGTTTATGACTGGGACTCATCAGTCAGGACTCAGACAGCCAATCACTGTTCAGCTGCAAGGACAGCTAGGGGAAACAGAGAGCCGAGTACCCAGTTCAAAAACAGGATCTGTTACCAGGGGTAAAGAGGAAGGTGGATTTTCTGCATGACTACTAGCAGTTCCTGATACGCCAGGAGAAGGAAAGGGCCCGACTGGAATAGGGGCGTGAAAGTGAAAAGCCAAGAATCAGTCTGAGGGTGAGTCGATGGGCTGACAAGAGATTGGACCAGGAGACGCCGGAATGATGCCCGAGGTGACCCTCTGACGGCAGCACCGAGTTAGACGATGGAGGCAGCGACGTTTACTTAGAGTTATGGTTTGGTGGTCACCAAGGGTCCATGCGACTAAAGATTTTGTCCCCAAGGTGGCAGTATTAGGAGGTTCTGTGGACCCCTGAAGAGATAGGAAGGTCCTGATGTCATTGAGGGCATGGAGTCTTTCTCCTACAAACCCTTGAGTTCTTTGCAAGACGACTGCTACAAGGCTGGGAACAGAGATCATGTGGAGAGCACTGTCTTGACATGTCAAAGCCTTGGGTTTGATGCCAATACCAAAAATATTTTTTGAAGGGAAGGCTAGAGGAAAGGACAGAAAAAAGAGCCAGGGGTGAGCAAAATGACTCAGTGGGTAGAGTCACCTGCTGCCTTGCCTGTCCTGAGCTCAACCCCTGGAATCCACAAAGTGGAAGGAGAGAATGGACCTCCACACTGGCATCGTGGCATGTGCACACACATACACACACACACAAAAACACACAATAAATAAATAACGAAATGTGAAAAAGTTAAAGAAAAAGAAAGGAGTCAAGTGTGGCAGTGAACAGTTGTGACAGAAAGCTGAAGCAGAAGGATCTCTTGTCAAAGGCTAGCCTGGGCTACATAGCAAAATGATGTCTCAAAAACAAAAGGGAGGGAGGGGTGCAAAAAGACCCCCCTACATAGAGTAAATGTGACTCCACCTAGCCCTCTCCGCTCTCTGACTGAGATGCAATCTTATTTCCACCATTGTGTCCCACCATAAGGTGACACAGCCAATCGGTGGCCCTTGCTGCAAAGGCTTTTTAATGCTGATTGGACCCCACACCTCTAGGAAAGAGAGCCACACAGTTCCCCTTACAGCCGTGTGCAGGATTTCTTGCAGGTAACAAGCCTGACAAGTATTGCCAAGTGAAAATAAACCAAGGGAGATGGATTTAGGGAGAAAGTGAAATACATGCTTCAGCTTTGCTCCGGGCTTGAAGTGTATGTAGGACATTCGGACAGAAATAATCCAGTGGGCTGAGTTTAGAATCATCACTTTTACAGGGAACTTCAAAGTATGACAGCAGATGTTATTTGAGGTCTGAGAGGAGCCAAAAATCGTCATCCAAGAAAAAGAAGAAAAAGATGAGGACAGAAACCAAATTTTTCAAAGACACAAGTAGAAAAGGGATAATGAGGAGGACAGGGGGAGAAAAAGGCAAAGGAAGTAGGAGAGACAGGGAGTGATCCAAGGATGAAGCCAAGGAACGGCAACTTTTCAGAAGGAAAAATAAGAGACGTGTGGGCACTGTGGAAGATACTTCCAAGGACAAACCATTAAAAATCAAAACTCTCCAGTCATTAAAGGAAGGGGATGAGCATTAGTTTTCAATCTGTGGGGCAGCTCCCCCAGTTCAAAACCAGGCTCTGTCACCAGAGAGAGAGAGAGAGAGAAGGACGAAAGTGGCACGCACTTCCCAGACTGTGGGAAAGAGCGACCCCTTCCGGCACCTGACACAAAAGAAGCTGAAGGGTTTGTTTTCTGTATTAATTTTTGGTGGTTGGCTTTTGCTTTTGTGGGTCTCACTGTGTAACCCTGACTGGCCTGGAACTCCTAGAGATTCACCTGCCCCTGTCTCCCGAGTACTGGGGTTAAAGGCGTGCTCCACCATCACCTGCCTTCTTTTGCTTTGTTTTTCATTCCAGACAGGGTCTCACGTAGTCCAGGGTGGCTTCAAACTCCACATGTGGCTGAGAGGATGACTTTGAATCCATTTCGGGTCCTCTGCCACCACTTCCTGTTTACTGAGGTTACAGACATATACCATCATGCCC
This sequence comes from Peromyscus aztecus, assembly GCA_902168405.1. Classification (NCBI taxonomy): domain Eukaryota; kingdom Metazoa; phylum Chordata; class Mammalia; order Rodentia; family Cricetidae; genus Peromyscus; species Peromyscus aztecus. The sequence continues at coordinate 5,237 of CABHPQ010192761.1, forward strand.
CGTTTATGCCGTGCTGAGAATCAAACCCAGGGCTTTGAGAATACTAGGCAAGCACTCTACCAACTGAGCCACATCCCAGCCCTTCCAATGCTGACTCTGGTGTGCTTTTACAGTTGAAGTTCATTGTTCTGTTTGCCACATTTCAAATAACTAAAGAAAAGAAGTGTCCTAAGTAAGCTATGACATACAGGCATAGTTAAAACGGTGCCTAAATGGTCCTTGTCATGCATGCAATGCAACTACCATGAGAGAGGTATCCTGGACTTTTAGGAAGAGGGTCTTGTGCCAGGCAGGTCCTTAGGTCAATGAAGCCTGCCACCAGAAGGGATTGTGGCACTCCTTCCTTCTTCCTCTCTTTACCAACCCCCACCATGAGGGGCTTTGCTCTGACTCATATTCCTCCTCCAGCTGTGATGAAGGCTTCGCAACAGAGTCAGCCAATCACAGACGAAAATCTTCAAAACCACGCGCTAGAATAACGCTTGTTTCTCCTTGTAAGTCCATTACCTCAGGCAAGTGTGATGGCGACAGAATGCTGACTAACTGGGTTCTGATTTGCAATATTTAGTGTGAGTGAAAAAAAATGAAAAACTCTAAGTGTCCAGCAGAATGATTCATTTGTGAGTTGCTTAAAACGTGATGATTTGGGCCACTGAGATGGTTCAGTGTGTATGGGTACTCGCAGCCACACCTGACAACCTAAGTTGGCTCCCCAGTGTGGTGGTATATTGTGTACACTAGCAAAATTTGCCTGAAGATCAGAGAGACAAAGGAACAAGCCACGTCTTACCTCTAGGACTCCTCAGCCTGAAAAAGCTTTAATTCCTGTCTCCTCACACATTATATACCTTTCTCTGCCCAGCCATCACTTCCTGGGATTAAAGGCGTATGTGCTTCCCAAGCAAAGGCATGAGATCTCAAGTGCTGGGATTAAAGGCGTGTGACTCCCAAGTATTGGGATTAAAGGTGTGTGCCACCCACCACTGCCTGGCTCTGTTTCTCTCCTAGACTGAGTTAATCTCATGTAGTCCAGGTGGCTTTGAACTCACAGAGATCCAGACTCCCAAGTGCTAGGATTAAAGGTATGTGCCACCACTGCCTGGCCTCTATGTTTAATCTAGTGGCTTGTTCTATTCTCTGATCTTCAGGCAAATTTTATTAGGGTGCATAATATATCACCACACCCCAGGACCTGTGTGGTAAAAGTAGACAACTCCTGTAGGTTGTCTTATGACCTCCACACATAACATGGCATGTGCCCCTCCAAAATAAAATAAATGTAATTTAAAAAAGTAGTGTTTGGCACTGGAGAGATGGCGTGGCAGTTACGAGCACTGGTTGCTCTTCCAGATGACTTGGGTTCACGTCTCAGAACCCACATGGCGGCTAACAACTGTCTGTAACCCCAGTTCCAGGGGCTCCGAGGCTCTCTTCTGGTCTCTGTGGGCATGTGGTACACAGTCATACATTCAGGCAAAATGCTCACATGCATAAAACAAAAATAAATAATCTCTAAAAAGCTTTTTTAAAAAAGAGTTTTATGGCATGTCATTTGAAGCATCAAATATCTATATCAAATATGGGTATCTATACAATCTATAATATATAGCATCACTGATTTACTTGCATTCTGACATCAGCCTGAGTGAAATAGACTAGAAGTATATAGGGCTAGGGGTATAACTCTGTGGTACTGTGCTTGTCCAGCACGTGCAAGGCCCCTGGTCCAATCCTAGTAGCATCAAAACAAACGAGTAAAAATCCCATCATACAAAAGTAAAGTATGCCCTATAGATCCCATGGGGATGTGTCTCTTAATGAAATGTCATTTTGCTGCTTTACCAAAAAAAAAAAAATATCTGGTGACCTGTGAACTGGTTATTTTGTTTCTTGGCTCCACATTAATTCCTTCAACTGTTCTTTGAAAAGTGGATATAGGCCTTTAAAAAGTATTTGTCCTTCAACAGCTGACCCTGAAGTCTTCTCAGTAGAGGGTAAGGACAGTAAGAAAATGCATTTTCCTTCCTCTGGTGTTCACTGAGCAGGTACCGCAGCACACTTCTCCACAGGCCCTCTTCTGCAGTGCACAGTGGCCAGAAGCAGTCAGAGACACCAGCCCCTCCATTAGTCTCCCGTGGGTAGACTGTCTCTGTGAGCAGTTGACCCATTACCCTAAAAGGTGAATTTCTAGAAGATCCCATGGCAAGTTTCCAGCAAAATTCTATTCCGCCATGACAGCATGACAGTGGCTTATGTGCCATCAAACGAGCCTCCTCCACACTCTCTCTGAAAAGGTCAAGATCATAGCTCATGGGGTAAGGATGGAGTGGTTCTCATGTTACCTCAGCCCTAGCAGTTAGGTCCTTGGATTGCTAGTTCTGTATTCTTTAGAATTCTTACTTCATTTTTCCCCATTTAAGAAATGTGTACGTATGGCTGCTTTTGCCCACATGTGTATACGTGCTCATTTGTGTGCCTGGTGCCTGCAGAGGCCAGAAGAGGGCTTTAAATCCTCTGGAATTGAAGTTACAGACACTTGTAAGCTGCTGTGTGGGTGCTGGGAATGAAACCTAGGTCCCCTGGAAGAGCAGCCAGTACTCTTAACCACTTAGACATTTCTTCAGCACCTGTTCTTACTTCTTTTTCTCTTTCTTCCTTTCTCCCTCCCCCCCTTTCCCCCCCAAGACAGGGTCTCACTATGTAGCTCTGACTGTCTTGGAATTCACTATGTGAACCAGGCTGGCCTCGAACACATAGAGATTCACCTGCCTCTGCCTCCCTAGTGCTAAGATTAAAGTCATGCACCACCACACTCGGCTTGTTCTTACTTCTTCATAGCTAATTTCTTGTTATTCTACTCCCCATTTCCAGAACATCAAATTTATTTTGAATTTAACTTCTGCAAATTACTATGCGGTTTTTCTCTCCTGATTAGGTCCTGAGAGTCACACTACAGCTCTAGGCAAGCTGCCTCTCTATCAGGAGAACTATAGGACAGATACAAGGAAATAGGATATTCTTCTATTGCAATTTAAGGGTCTTCCAAGCCTCCGTTCTTTTGGAGCGAGATGGAAAGGCTGTTGATGTGAAGGAAGGGAGCTAGAGATGCTGTCAATTGTAGCTGGAATCTAGAACTTAGATACTCAGCAAATAGTGAAAACCGAGGCAGGCTGATTAGCTGTTATCTTCCTCCTGCGCTCACATTTCTCCCTCCAGCATCTTTCAAGATTCCTTGAATATTAAGTTTTCATCAGATCTCAAAAGTATTAAAAAAATGATAAGCTGCTGTGTAGTAATTTCATCTGAATTGAAACACTCCATCTCAGGAGACTAATTAAGACTCAGGAAGTAAACCTCCGAAGTCTCAGGAATTCCCTAAAACTTAGCAGATTCACAAGGCCCCTCCCTCCCTAAGGTTTATATGCTGTAAGGATGCTGAAGAGACTCTGTCCTGTGGAGCTCTCTGCAGGTTGTGCAGACAGCTCCAAGGTTGCAGGTTTTTTGAGTCATCACCCATGCTAGGATGGACTTTTTGGTGCTACCGCTGCCTTTGAGTCATCCCTGCTCCAATAAATAGCCCCTCACTCACACTCCTGCCTGCAACACCAACAAACCCATTGCTCCACCACATCGCCCAAAGAGTAACTCTGTTCATCTACCTGTATAATTTCTGTCTTTGTGGAAACTAGTAGTAGATTTCCTTCAACCACAGTTAATGAAAACTTTACTTTTGGGGTTACATCCTAAGCAAGCATGAATCTTGACCCTCCAATATAACACTTCTTCTATAATTTCATGTCAAATCAAAGATTATGGAAGTTGAGAGGCCACTGGATTGTAGGGTCTTTGCAGTGTTGATTGGATATAGACAGACAATGTCTCACAGAAGCTACACAAGGAAGTTGTGGGCTTTTCTAGAGGCAGGGTCCCTAAAACATCTCAAGCTCAACTCTCTCCCTTGTTTTTCTGTTTGTGCCTATGCCCATTTGTAAGAGTTTTTCCTTTTAACTTTGCCTTTGATGTAGATTTACACACATGTCATTTTTTGTTGTTGTTGTTTGTTTTGTTTTGTTTTTCCAGACAGGGTTTCTCTGTGTAGCTTTGGAGCCTGTCCTGGAACTCACTCTGTAGCCCAGGCTGGCCTCAAACTCACAGAGATCCACCTGGCTCTGCCTCCTGAATGCTGGGATTAAAGGCGTGCACCACCACCAAACGGCTGTCGTTGTTCTTTTTTTATTACTGTTGTTTTGTTTATAAAGGGTTGGAAAAAACTACATATGTGTTTTCTCCCTGGCCAGTTCTCTAAGGATAACACTACATGACATATATTAATCACTTCAGAACTGGCCATCTTATTATTTTATATGGTAGAAAAGTAGATGCATGGTATATGTAGCAAATTTGGGGCTATTTGGCACTGATCCCCTCAGATAGTCTCATACTTGTTTTGTTTGGAGAATTCTTCCTTTGATCTCTGTCCTTGAAGTAGGATTCATCCCAGTTTTAAGTGTAGGAGTTACTTGTGACAAGATCAACCAACCTATGCGCCACTTTCCCTGATCACAATTATTGGTGGTTGGTTAAATGAGGGAGGTTCTCAAAACTCAATCAATATAAAGCCATGAATATCAAGACCAACACCATGTTTGTTTGTTTGTTTTTAAGTTAGGGAAAAATGCTCTTTTTTTTTGGGTTTTCGAGACAGGGTTTCTCTGTGTAGCTTTGCGCCTTTCCTGGATCTCACTCTGTAGACCAGACCAGGCTTGCTTCGAACTCACAAAGATCCGCCTGGCTCTGCCTCCCAAGCGCTGGGATTAAAGGCATGTGCCACCACCACCAGGCTGGAAAATGCTCTTTTGCTACATCTGACAAACTGCTAGACTATAGAAACCACTGGGAGACATCTTACCTGTTTGAAGTGAAGACAGGGGAAAGAGAACAGACTGAAACACAGGTGAGAATGTCCTCCTGGTCCGTGCCTTTAGCATGCCTGGTCCAGTGTGGCAGCCACTGGCCATTTGTGATGACTAAGCGATTAAAATGTGACTCATCTAAATTGAGACGTGCAACAGCTGTAAGGTTACACAGCTTTCAGACTTCTAATACATGTACAAGAACATAAATTTCCTTTCTGGAAATGATTTATGGAGGTGTTGGGGATGTGACCCAGGACCTTGTATATGTCTGGAGTACACTCCATCATGGAACTACATCCCCAGCCTAAGATTTCTAATTAGACACTTTTAATATTGAGCACATATTAGAATAATTTGGGGTAACTGGGCCAAATAAAATATATGGGCAAAATTGATTTTATCTCTTTTTCTTACTTACATAACCAGTGGAATATTTTAAATTATACACATGGTTCATATCTGTAGCTTGTTTTTAAATTTTTTTATTATGTGTGTGTTTGTGTGTGTGTGTGTGTGTGTGTGTGTGTGTGTGTGTGTTTGAGTGTGCATTCCACAGCACACATGTGGAGATCAAAGGACAGCTTTGTAGACTCAGTTCTCTGCTTCCACTTTTATGTGCATAGTGCAGATAGAACCTGGGCTTGCCTGCCAAGTACTTTACCTGAGTGCAATTCATCATGCTCTCACTGTCCTCCGTACTTGTAACATTTATTTATTTAGGTAGGGGTGTGTGTGTGTGTGTGTTCGGGGGTGGGTGATGTGTGTCATATGGTGTATAAGTGGAGGTCAAAGGACAATTTTCTTGAATGTTTCCTGTGTCTACTGTGTGGGTCCCAGGAATCGATGTCAGGTCATCAAGCTGGATGGCAAGTGACTTCACTCACTAAGCCATTTCATGGGTCCTTTTTGTTTTTGTTTTTGTTTTCAGACAAAATCTCAAATAGCCCTGTCTAGGATCAAGGCTATAGGTGAAGCTAGTCTTGAACTTGTGATCTTCCTGCCTCACTTCCTAAGGAGTAGGACTCCAGGTGAGTACCACCACGTCTGCTTACGTTTTTTGAATAGTATTAGTTTGTGCAGTGAACCATAGCTCAAGTTAAACAGGTCTGGACTAAGGAAAGCTGATAAATACACATTTTTTTTCAGTCATTTCAAGTTTAAACCTGATGAAATGGATTTTAGCTAATAGGTTAGTAAATTAGTCTAGGGGCTGGAGAGATGGCCCAGCAGTTAAGAGCACTAGTAACTCTTCCAGAGGACCCAAGTTTGATTCCCAGCACCCACAAGGCAGCTCACAACTGTCTGTATCTCCAATTTCAGGGGATCCAGCAGCCACTTCTGACATCCACAGGCCCCAGACATACACACTCTACATAGACATACATGCAGGCAAAATACTCATATATTTAAAATAAAGTGTATTTAGTCTGATATATTTTGTCCACAAACTACTTTTGTCTCTTATAAGAGGAAATGAGGTGCAGGGCGGTGGTGGCACACAGCTTTAATCCCAGCATTCAGAGGCAGAGGCAGGCGGATCTCTATGAGTTCAAGTCCAGCCTGCTCTCCAGAGTGAGTTCCAGGACAGCCAGGGCTACATAGAAAAACCCTGTCTCAAAAAAACAAAAGCAACCAAGCAAACAAAAACTGAAAAGTAAACAAACAAGCAACTAAAAAAAAAAAAGAGGAAATGGGGTTTAAAAAGATACAAATCAACTGAAAAATGACTTCTTGGAAGTGATAAGAAAGCATTATGTGTGAGTAATATTGTTTAAGAGAAGCATGGGGGAGACATCACCCGATTTTATTATGACAGAAATTAAATGGAATAGTTAAGATATCCCTAGTTAATAAGCCTAACCAGATCCTTATATATTGTGGTTTGGACATGAAATGACACCTTCAGCTTGGGTTTGAACACTTGGTTCCTCCTAACTAGTGGCTCTGTTTTGGAAGACTCTGAAACATTTACGAAGTAGAGTTATGCTGGAAGGGTCTGTGGGGTGTGGGAGGTTGGGGTCTTATAGCCGGGCCCTACTTCCTCTTTACCCTGTGATTTGGACGGCAGAAGCAAAGCGACCAGCCTCCTCAAGCTTCTGCCACCATCCCTTCCCCGCCATGATGGGCTGTCACCCCTCAACTGGGGGCCCAAATGAGCCCTTCCTCCCAAAGCTGTTTTGTTTGTTTGTCTTTGTCTAGTGTTTGGTTACGCCAACAAGAAAAGTCGTTAATACAGTATGTTCCCAATCATTTGTTTGATGTATACTCGTGGTTTGTATCGCATCCTGCGTTCCCAAAGAATTGACTCTTCGCTTAGGATGGTTCTTCATGGGCCTTCACAATAGGACAGTGATGTGTGAAGTTCCTGCGCCCTACAAACAGCTCGTTAGTGCTTTACACAAAAAGCTGCCACCTGTCAGCACACAGAGTTTCCTCCGTGTTCTTTAGTGCTAGTTTGTTTGTGTTGTGCTTCCGTGATTTGGATGAGGAACAGAATGAACTATGAAAGCATGAACTGAGCAAAAGAAGAGCGTGCCTGCTCTGTTCCTACAACATCTGCAGAGAAGACAGCCTAAAACCCCTTCCAGAACAGCATAGAACGTGTGGGAAGAACCACTTCACGAGGAACAGCCTAACCTACATTACATCTATTTATCTTGTTTCCCAGTAGAGAGAAGGGTCACAAACTGATACAGGTGTTTTTTCATTTATTTGAGCTAAAAAATGAATATCTCTGAATGAATGAACCTTAGAGAGCATGTATCAGAAAATAATAGAAACTTACCCGGGTTCTTTTCATAAATCTTATCCAGCCACAAAATATTCCGCATTTGTGCCCATGATGAATTGTAGTCAGCAGAGATGGGGAGATGCTCGTAGGGGAAAAAGACCCACAGGCAATTCAACATCTGGAGCATTAGCTTCAAAAAGGAGGAAGTACAGTCTACAAAATTAAGAACCCTGATTTATTATTTCTCATCTCTCCTTACCATGACTGACTTAAAGGAAAACTTTAAGTCTTCTTCAGGGAAGAGCATCCTGATAGGTTATCCAATCCCAGTGGTTAGTAATAAACACATCTGCATATGAGCAACACTAAATGGACCCAGGAGGCTGTATTTATATGTACACTTGTATGTGTGTTTGAGTGTGTGTGTGCGCGCGCGTGCGTGCGTGCGTGCGTGCGTGCGTGTGTGTGTGTGTGTGTGTGTGTGAAAGAGAGAGAGAGAGTAACAACAAAAATTAAAGAAGAAGAGGTCATGAATTTGAGGAGTTGGGGTCATAGGAGGAGATGGAGGGGGAAACGGGTAGGGAAATGATGTAAATATGGTACTTAGGTACAAAATTTTCAAAAATATGAAGACCTTAGGCAGGGCAGTGGTGGCACACTTCTTTAATCCCAGCACTCAGGAGGGAGAAGCAGGCGGGTCTCTGTGAGTTCAAGGCCAGTCTGGTCTATAGAGCGAGTTCCAGGACAGCCAGGCCTACACAGGGAAACCTGGTTGTGCTGGCTAGTTTTATGTCAACTTGACACAAGCTAGACTCATCAAAGAGGAGGAAGTCTCAATTGAGAAAATGCCTCCATAAGATAGGGCTGTAGGTAAAGCTGTACAGCCTTTTCTTAATCTGTGACTGATGGAGGAGGGCCCAGCCAGATGTGAGTGGTGCCATCCCTGGGCAGGTAGCTGGTCTGGGTTCTGTAAGAAAGCAGACTGAGCAAGCCACAAGGAGCAAGCCAGTAAGCAGCACCCCTCCCATGGCCTCTGAGTCAGCTCCTACCTTCAAGTTCCTGCCCTGTTTGAGTTCCTGTCCTGACTTCCTTCAGTGATAAACAGTGATATGAAGTATAAGCCAAATAAACCCTTTTCTTCCCAACTTGCTTTTTAGTCATGGTGTTTCATTGCAGCAATAGAAACCCTAACTAAGGTACTCGCCTTGAAAAAACAAAAACAAACAAAAATCCATAGGCTAACCAAAGGAATAATAAACTGGAAACAAGTACTTTCACTTTATTTTAGCTTATTTCCCCCCAGGATTCCAAAGATATTTTAAATGACCAAATATTAAGGCATGCAGTCCTTTACAAGGGAAATCTATCATTTAATTAGTTGGCTCTTTAAAAAAACAGGTATGGGGCTGGAGAGATGGCTCAGTGGTTAAGAGCAGTGACTGCTCTTCCAGAGGACCTAGGTTCAATTCCCAGCAACCACATGGCTGTTCACAACTGTCTGTAATTCCAGTTCCGAGGGACCTGACACCCATGGCAAAATACCAATGCACATAAAATTAAAATTAATAAACTAAAAAAATAAAGATGTGGGGGGCTAGAGAGGTGGCTCAGTGGTCAAGGTCAAATACTGCACTTGCAGAGGACTGAGTTTGATTTCCAGGACCCACAGCAGGTGGCTCACAACGGCGTGTAATTCCAGCTTAGGGGGATCCATTGCTTCTGGCTTCCATGGGAACCTGCACCCATGTGCACATAGCCATACACAGACCCTCATATTTACACACATAATTCAAATAAAACAAAATGTTTTAAAGTCTAGCATTCTTTCAAAAAATTGAGTTTTCACAAATGGAGAAATACATTAGTGACTATCCCAGGGCTGGATATTTAAAATCACTCCTGCTACTACCAACATAATTTTAATGCTAGGTATTGTGTTTGATAATTAATTGCTATTTTAACCTTTGCAAGAATGCTAGGTCTGCTATCTCTGAGTGTTAAAAGAGGGACAAGATCAGCTTGAGACAAGATCAGTTTGAATTTAAGACCCCATCTTGAATTCAAAACTCGGGTCAATTTGTAGGGTCCAGGAATATAGGAATAAGATAGGAATATAGGAGTAAACTCAAGAAATGGAAACTGACAGCCATCAGGTTGGCTAGCAAAAAGGTGTTAACCCTTAACTGGGCCCCTCCCTGTTTTACAATGGGCAGCTCTGTCAACCCAAATGTTAGTTTTCTTTTACTAAAGATTGCCCTTTGCATGCCGGGCGGTGGTGGTGCATGCATTTAATCCCAGCACTTTGGAGGCAGAGGCAGGTGGATCTCTATGAGTTCGAGGCCAGCCTGGTCTACAAAGGGAGTTTCAGGACAGCCAAGGGCTATTACACAGAGAAACCTTGTCTCAAAATACGGAGAAAAAACAAAAAGGATTGCCCTTTGCAGCCCTGGGGTTAGCTATTCTTTGATAACCCCCTACCACTCACTACCGAAACCAAAGTTAACTTTTAATGAGTTCTGCGCAACAACCTGTCTTGCATTGTTTCCGTATCCCCCCCACGCCACTCCCCCACGCCCTCCCCCCATGGGAGCCCAGCTATGTCAGGAGAAGCTGCAGGTTTGGACAAACAGCAATTAACTGAGTCAAGAAGGGCTGCAGGGATGTACAAATATTGTTTAGCTAAAATCCCCTAAAACCTTGTATATGGAAAACTGTAAAAACCTAAAACAATTTGTCTCTAAAAATTTAACTTCAGCCGGGCAGTGGTGGTGCACACCTTTAATCCCAGCACTCGGGAGGCAGAGGCAGGCGGATCTCTGTGAGTTCGAGGCCAGCCTGGTCTACAGAGTGAGTTCCAGGACAGGCACAAAGCTACACAGAGACCCTATCTTGAAAAAACAAACAAACAAACAAACAAACAAACAAGAAGTTTAACTTCAAAATTGTAAAACTTCCTTAGTCTATGTCTCATGCTTACCCCTTACTAAAAAGAGGCTCATAGCCGCCCCCCTCCAACTGCCACAGCCTCAGAATCCTGAAAACTGGCTGTGGTCTCAGCTAGCTTTTGTGCCCTTCATTGATATTTCCATTCTTTCAGGTTTTGTTTGTTTGTTTTGTTTTTAAATAAAGTCTGCTTCTGGTTTAATAGATTTTGGTGGTTTGTCCCCCATTATTGTTTGGCCCCGGACCTAACAAATTAAAGAGCTTGGACACTTTCCACTGAGTTCTGTGTTTATATACACAATTACTAGGGCAATATTAACTTGATCTAAAGGATTGCTGTGGCTTAGATACAAATGGCTCCCATATTTTGGAAACTTTAGGACTGGAGACTTAGCTAGAGGAAGGGGCCCAGGGACACACTCTTTGTGGCTGTCCTTGCCTTGGCCCACTCCTCTCTGTCTCATGATGAGAGAGACCACGCTCCTTCCTCTGTGGTATTCCCCTTCCCCACAGACCAGATGACCGTGGACTGAAGCCTCCAGAACCGGAAGCCAGAGGAATCCTTCCTCTCTGCAGTCAATTCCACAGGTATTTGTTACAGTGATGAAAACTTGAGGAACATGAGAACCAGTAACTATCATCCATTTCTTACCTGATTTCCGACTTAATAGGAAAAAATATATATATAAGTAAGACAGGTGGGAATCAGAGGAAATGACCTTCACTGCTCCTAAAGCTTTAGCGGGAAGGCTGGTGTCTGAGCAAGTAGGCTCAGCAGTACTGAACCCAGATTTTTCAGATGTACCTACCCAGTTCCTACGAAAACCCGTCCCTCCCTCTCAGGGCCTGTCCCTGCAGAATCAGGAAGAAAAACACAAGCTTCTTCTTCTCTACCACATCCCAAGAGGGGGAAGCTGAGTTGCCCACATCCAGTTTCTTTTTGGAAACCTACTAATTACCCCCAGGGTGGGACAAGTATTGTCAGAACAGGTGCACTATGCTAAGACACACACTAACAGGACCCTGCCAAGTGGAAGAACCCTCAAGAGCGGGAAAGAAGGGTCCTCAATCACACTAATCGCATACCCACAGGTTAAACACATCTATTATTCTAACCAGAAGGTTTCAATTGATTGATCGATAACTCTTTCTAATATTCTATATAGAAATTTTTCCATTGCCTTATAAAGTTCAAGAAAGAACTCTGACTATTCTTAGAGTTTTAATAGTGTCATTACAAAGCAATTACATTAAGCGCCTACCTGTATGTAACCTTGGGATAGATACTTTCATCTGCCATGTTCTCCTGCTATGATTTCAGGAGAAGACATTTATTGTGATAGATTGTGAATCCTGAATGCACTAGTGAGCTCAATGCTGATGAAATCTCTAAAGGTTTTCTGTCTTACTCAGCACTACCCCTCAGCTTTGAACCTGACATAAAAAGACTCTCTCTTAGTGTCTATTTTTTAGGTAAAGGGGTCAATTAATACAGTTTCTCTGAATCCCATATTTATTTAAGTGGCCATATCTAAATGTTTGCAAAATAATTTTCAAATGAGAGAATTTCAGTTGTGTATGGAAGAGAACAAACCTAAGAAGAGAAAATGTAGTTAAAAGAAAAAGCATGTGGATCCTTTTCCAAATATTTGAACAAATTAGTCTCTGCAGCATTTCCTGCTGTCTACTGTTTCCCCCTGTCCTTTTTTCCCTTTTCATTCTTTGCTGTTTTTCCTTCCCTCACATCCTTCTTCTCTTTCCTTTCTTTCTCTGTATTACATTTTATTTATTTATTGTGTGGGTGCCATGATGTGCATGTGGAGGCCGGGGGACAGCTTGCAAAAGTCAGCTCTCTTATTTAGCATGTGAGTCCCAGGGATCACAAAGCCTGTGACTTTCCAAACTGATCTCAACATCAGCCTATGAGTCTACACTTAGAAAGACAGGCAGGCAGGCAGAGAGAGAGAGAGAGACAGGCAGAGAGAGAGACTGGCAGGCAGAGAGAGAGACAGGCAGAGAGGCAGCCAGGCATGGTGGTGCACACCTTTAAACTCAACACTCAGGAGGCAGAGGCAGGCAGATCTCTGAGTTTGAGACCAGCCTGGTCTACATAGGGAGTTTCAGAAAAACCAACAACAGAAAAAAGATAGATAGATGAAAATTAGATATGGGAACATGTTTGATCCATAATGTATTCTATGATAAGGTAAAATTACAAAGCAGGTTAAATTTAATGACTAGCATTCATCATCACACCTGCCCCTACTTCCTTATCACTATTCCTCCAAGGTCTCATGGGCTTTATATTGATGCTTTCTTGTCAAAAAAATCCATTATCCTTCTGCTTGTCTTCCCCAAAGTACCATATATTAAAGAGCCTCCTCCTTCCTACATCCATGGCATCAATATCAGACAGGAAGTAGCCACACGCTCTAACTAGTATAAACTGAAAACAACTTCATTTTTTATTTACTTTGTTATTTAGATTTAATTTTATTTAGATTTAGATTTAAGGTGTTTTGTTTTATATTTTTTAATCTCATTTTGTATGTATGAACATTTTGCCTGCAAGTATGTCTATGCAACACATGTGTGCCTGGTGCCTGCAGAACCCAGAAGGGGGCATCAGATACCCAGGAAGTGGAGTTATAGCCGAGTGTGAGCCATTATGTGGGTACTGGGAATCGAACCATGGTCCTCTGCAAGAGCAACAATTGCTCTTAACTGCTGAGCCACCTCTCCAGTTTTTTTTTTTTTTTTTTTTTTAAGACAGGGTTTCTTTTCTCTGCATAGCTTTGCACCCTTCCTCCTCTGTAGCCCAGGTTGGCCTCCAGCTGGTGGTGGTGCACACCATTAATCCCTTAGCTTTTTTATGGGGATGCTGGAGATTGACTTCATGTTGTACCTGCTAGCATTTTACCGGTGATTTATACTCCCATCTCAGAAAACATCTTTTAGAAGGAAGTGTTCACCAGGGCACTTCAGCGATGACTCCAAACTAGGAGATCCCATGCAAGGACTGTGTGAAACATCTACTTGCTCAAGAGGCAAGTGAGCAACTTTCTTTCTCATGTTGCTCCGGTAACGATCCCCACTGAACATGCTGTGGAAGGAGAGTGGAGGCCTGAGACAGAAAAAAAAAAAAAAAAAAAAAAAAGCAGGTTACTTACTGCTCTTTCTCTCCTGGGTTGTTCCCGAGATCTGGATCTGGATCTCTCATGACTTCCCATGTTTGAAAGGAAAGTGGACACAGTGTGCCTCCATCCCCGGGTCCCTGCAGTGACCTCGCTCAGCAATTGTCCCTAGAAGGGTGTAACCCCTATCAGCATAAACAAACAAGAGGGAGAGCTCATCCAAGTGTCTCCTCTGCTTTGCTCCAGACACAAGCTTGTGCAAGTTATCATTAGAGAGTGGCAGAGGGGCTAAGTGTCTGGGATGGTGAGGGAAAAACGAGTACTCCCTCAACTTTTCTCCCAGGCTCCCTTCAGCAGTGACTCCACAGCCATTATCTCCTCTTCAAGGTGAGCAGGAGACTTTGCTTGAACAGGAGAGTGAATACTCGAAGCACCGTCTCCCTGATCTGCCCCAGCAATAAAGCTAGATCTGCACTCCGCCTCTAAGGCCTTTTATACTTGCATTGAGCACTTCAGAATTTATAACTGTTACCCCAAGGGACTGGCTCCTAGTTGCTCTAGCTCTGTGGGTTGACAGAGATGTGCATTCCTCAGCTTCCTAGTCCACAGAATACAAAAGGTGACTTTTAAACATGCAGACACTCCATGCTGTCTCCTTGGTACAAAGACAGCAGCAATCTAGTCAAGCAAGCAAACGTCCGCTTCAGTCTGTCTCCGTGGTGTTGGGCGGGGCATTCAGAAATCCCGACTCTTGGCTTCTTTCTCTACAGGGGTCTTTGATCCACTTGGACTTAAGTTTTGTGCACGGTGATAGATATGGATCTATTTGCAGCCTTCTACACGTTGATATCCAGTTATGCCAACACCATTTGTTGAAGATGCTTTCTTTTTTCCATTGTACACTTTTGGCTTCTTTATCAAAAATTATATGTTCATAGGTGTGCGGGTTAATGTCAGGGTCTTCAATTCGATTCCATTGGTCCACATGACGGAAGGAAGTGGAGCAAGCAAGCAAGCACCACCCCTTCCGGCTGCTGAGCTTCATCACAGAGGAGTGGCTTCAGTAGAGGACCCACACTTCTAATTTGTGTGTAGGGTACACTTAGAACAAGTACACGGATGGACGGGCACAAAGAGTTTGTAGCTCACCAGCATCTCCAGCAGAGCCAACTGCGGAGGCACACCTCTTTGACAAAACAAGACAAAGACATGGAGGTGGTTCCTTTACCTCCTGTGCAGAAGCTGGCATGGGAGTCAAGAAAATGAAGAAACATAGAACTGTGGTGCAAATAAGCAAGGGAAATCTTCAGAAGCCAGTCCTAATTCAATGGAAATATCTGATTTAGGAGACAGGACATTCAAAGGATCAGTCATAAAGATCTCCATCCAGGTAAAGAGAGAGAGTAGCAGGTTGATGAAACAGTAACTTGAACAAGGAGTTAAGGAACGTATGAGCTGAGCTCAAAAATTCAGTCTGACTGGAAGTGTTGGGGCAGCCTTTAATAGCAGCCCTGGAGAGGCAGAGACAGTCAGCTGTCCATGAGTCCCAGGCCAGCCAGGGCTAAGTAGTGAGACTTTGTTTCAAAACAAAACAAAAAACAGACACACAAAAAAAGAAAGGAAGGAAGAAAGAAAATATAAAACTCACTAGTAAAATAAGTGTATTAAATTCAAAACACCCATTTCTGTAATAGCAGTATAAAAATCAATTCTATCTCTAGTGTGAAGTTTTAAAGACAAAACTATTAAAATAACTATAGTCAAAATAACGTGTGAAGGGACACAACCTGTACAAGATACAAACTATCAACAAAAACAAATCGACAAATTGTTCAGAAGAAGAATGAAAGCATGGAGTTTGAGGCTGGACGTGGTGGCCCATGTCTTTAACCCCAGCACTTGGAAGGCAGAGGCTTGTGAATCTTTGAGTTCAAGTCCAGCCTGGTTTATATAGATTCAGGCCAGCCAGAGCTATACCCTGAGATCCTGTTTAAAAAAAAAAAAGTTTTTGCAAGTGATCAAAGTTGTTAGCATTATCAAATTAAAAATAACTACTAGTCACCGGGCGGTGGTGGCGCACGCCTTTAATCCCAGCACTGGGGAGGCAGAGGCAGGCCGATCTTTGTGAGTTCAAGGCCAGCCTGGGCTACAGAGTGAGTTCCAGGAAAGGCACAAAGCTACA
>CABHPQ010192762.1:0-21116 GCA_902168405.1 Peromyscus aztecus
CACACACACACACACACACACACACACACACACACACACACACACACTAAAGGATAGATGAATAGATACACACATACATACACACATACATGCATAGCCAATATAAAGTTTCTCTCATTGTATGACCAAAGCTGACCATCTCTTTTGTCATATATCTCATCAAGGGTCAACTATCTCGTTACATCTATATCTACTACCCATATGAAAGGGAAGGATGAATACAGAACAGGTACACCTGGGACAGGAATCTTTGAGGACATTAGCCACAACCAGGCAAGGCTAAGAATTGTAGCTAGTTGAAGCATTGATGGTCCGTGGCAAAGCCTGCAAGGACCAATCAATGACCATACTGAAAACTCACCAGGGGACAGCCCGTCAAATAAGGAAGGTGCTAAAACTATATCCCTCCTGAAAAGTTTGCAGCAGGCAACTGGACGTCAGAAAAGGTGAAGTTTGGGTTTTGGCTCAGCCATGATCCTGATTTAGAGCAAAGCACAAACTTTCTGGATGTCATTCCTTAGCCATAAAGACAAAGGTCATCACTGTTAGTTATTTTGCGGCGCTCTTACCCTGCGAGGAAATGTCATGAAACATGACAGAATCCACTAACGAGTTTTATTAAGATGAAAGGGACAGACGAGTGCCCAGGCCTGTGGAAGACACGTGTGTAGAGAAGAAGAAGAAGCCGGGAATATGGCGCCGGCTTATAAAGGCTGGACGTGCACAGGTCAACGTAACTACTCCACGCATGTGCATAGATCACATGGCTACATTGCACGCTTATGTAACCATGCAAAGTCACGGATCCCGGTCACGCGAGACGCCTTGACCTGGAAATGGCTATCTTGACCTGGAACTGGCTAGGGGGAAGTGTCCAGGTCCGCCAGGCATATGCAAACACACCCAACCGTGGGGGCGTGTTGTGAACACATCAATCACACCTGGTGACTGCTGAAGTAAAGGAAAATGTGCTGGTGTTGCTATCCTGTGGCACTAGAACAAATAAGGAAAAGAACTGTGAAATGCTCTTTTAACTTATTATTTATTTTAATTTTTTTATGTGTATGGACATGTCACCTGCACGCATGTCCGTGAACCACTTACATTCCTGGTCTGCAAGGACCAGAAGAGGATGTCAGGTCCCACGGAACTAGAGTTACTGACCATTGTGAGTCGCCAAGTGGGTGCTTAGGAATGAAACCCTAATCCTCTGAAAGATCAGCAAGCTCTCTTAACCGCTGAGTCATCTCTCCAGCCCCTCTTCTCTCCACTATTTCTGAAGAATTGCGTAACTTACTTGTTGGGAATTGATTTGGGATAGCCTTGCAATAAAGGAAAAGCCAGACGATTACCTCTGACAGTGTGTCAGGCCATAGTCATATGATCAAAGTCACTGACAGTGTGTCAGGCTGTAGTCACATGACTCTAAAGTAAATGACCGTGTGCCAAACCATAGTCACATCATTCTAAATGAGTCTGGCATCTCGTGGGCTTAGCGTTGGCCTGTGCTGCTGTGGTCTATCCGCAGTCTGAGTTCACCGCTTTCTTTCCTGCAGTCCATCACTCTAGAGCATCAAGGCCCTTCAAGAAGATGGTATAGTTGGTCACCTCAACTCTGAATCAGATTCTCACTCTGCTTCCATCTCTGCTTCTGTCTTTAAGAATTTATCCAGTATTCTTAAGTTCACTTGAGATGGTAGTAGATGTTTCTAGTAGAAAGATTTTGTTAAAACAGATTCTATAAAAAATAACTCAAATGAGTAGAACAGACTTCAAGATTGCTAAAAATTTCATTTTAGCGGGGCCTGAGGGCTCCTGCTTTTAATCCCAGCTACTCAGGAGGCAAGAGGATTGAAAGTTGAAGGCCAGCCTAGGCTACAGAGGAACATCAAGGCCTTCCTGTCCAATTTAGTGAAACATTGTCTCAAAATAAGTACACCAGGGTTGGAGATATGGCTCCAGTGGTAAAAAGGCTTACCTAGAACTCATGTAGCACTGGGTTCAACCCCAGTACTGAAAAGAAAATCTTTTAAAAGTTCATATTTATTTAGTACATTTTTTAAATGAGCCTTGTAATTTATTTTTCATAATGTTTCACATTTTCATTTATTTGTTGAAGTCAAAGACAATGTGGAGGAGTCAGTTCTCTCCTTCTACTAAGGGGGTTCTGGGAATCAAATTCAGGTCATCAGACTTGGCAGCAATACCATTACCCCTAGCCATCTCACTGGCCCCTGAATCGGTATTTTAAAGTGCTACCATGTGCCGGGGGCATGTGCTAGGGACTGGCAATCAGTAAGAAAACAATTCTTGTTACTCAAAGAATAACCACTGGGAGGACAGGATGGAGACGGGGCGGATGGGAAATGCTTTGATAGACATGCACAGACTACTTTGGAAACACAAGGGTGCTGTACCTGATCCTGGAGTGCTCAGGAAAACTCCCAACAACCAAGAGATGCTGACCAGAGGTCTGAAGGACCACTAGAAACCAGACAGGTCTAGGAAACTACTCAAGGTGGGGAAGGTGCCCGTTGAGCAGAGCAAACAGCTTATCCGGATGCATCGAGATGCATGGCCGTGGCTTATACTGTTAAGCTGCAAATGGTTCCATGTGCTTGGACCTTAAGAACATAAGGAGGGAGCGACTAGAAGTGAGGCGGAGTCGCAGAGGCCAGTGTATGATGAGTCTGGTCTGTCACACTGAGGAATGTAAAGTACACACTGTAGGAAATGGAGCCAGAAACGGGTAACCCCGAGTAATACAGTCACGTTTGAATTTGACAATGAATGTCCCGATTTTAATGAAGGAAAAAACAGGTTGAATATATTTCAGAGAAGTACAAAGTGGAGGCCAGAAGACTAACCTTAAAAGGCCGTTGCTCTAATCCCCGGGTATTAGTCTGAGATTGGTTACTGTAACAGAAGCCCCAAGCAACAGTAGTTCGCATGAGATAAAACTTCTTTCCTCAATTGATAATCTGTGAATTAATGATCTCGGGTTGCTTCAAGGTCACTGACTCAGGTGTGTCCCTCAGCTGCACATTCTAAGATGGATTTCCTCATCACAGTGTATGCATAACAGCCTAAGGGAAAAACAGGGAGAAGGGAACACATTTGGAGTTTATGACTGGGACTCATCAGTCAGGACTCAGACAGCCAATCACTGTTCAGCTGCAAGGACAGCTAGGGGAAACAGAGAGCCGAGTACCCAGTTCAAAAACAGGATCTGTTACCAGGGGTAAAGAGGAAGGTGGATTTTCTGCATGACTACTAGCAGTTCCTGATACGCCAGGAGAAGGAAAGGGCCCGACTGGAATAGGGGCGTGAAAGTGAAAAGCCAAGAATCAGTCTGAGGGTGAGTCGATGGGCTGACAAGAGATTGGACCAGGAGACGCCGGAATGATGCCCGAGGTGACCCTCTGACGGCAGCACCGAGTTAGACGATGGAGGCAGCGACGTTTACTTAGAGTTATGGTTTGGTGGTCACCAAGGGTCCATGCGACTAAAGATTTTGTCCCCAAGGTGGCAGTATTAGGAGGTTCTGTGGACCCCTGAAGAGATAGGAAGGCCCTGATGTCATTGAGGGCATGGAGTCTTTCTCCTACAAACCCTTGAGTTCTTTGCAAGACGACTGCTACAAGGCTGGGAACAGAGATCATGTGGAGAGCATGACTGTCTTGACATGTCAAAGCCTTGGGTTTGATGCCAATACCAACAGAAAAAAGAGCCAGGGGTGAGCAAAATGACTCAGTGGGTAGAGTCACCTGCTGCCTTGCCTGTCCTGAGCTCAACCGCTGGAATCCACAAAATGGAAGGAGAGAATGGACCTCCACACTGGCATCGTGGCATGTGCACACACATACACACACACACACAAAAACACACAATAAATAAGTAACAAAATGTGAAAAAGTTAAAGAAAAAGAAAGGAGTCAAGTGTGGCAGTGAACAGTTGTGACAGAAAGCTGAAGCAGAAGGATCTCTTGTCAAAGGCTAGCCTGGGCTACATAGCAAAATGATGTCTCAAAAACAAAAGGGAGGGAGGGGTGCAAAAAGACCCCCCTACATAGAGTAAATGTGACTCCACCTAGCCCTCTCCGCTCTCTGACTGAGATGCAATCTTATTTCCACCATTGTGTCCCACCATAAGGTGACACAGCCAATCGGTGGCCCTTGCTGCAAAGGCTTTTCAATGCTGATTGCATCCCACACCTCTAGGAAAGAGAGCCACACAGTTCCCCTTACAGCCATGTGCAGGATTTCTTGCAGGTAACAAGCCTGACGAGTATTGCCAAGTGAAAATAAACCAAGGGAGATGGATTTAGGGAGAAAGTGAAATACATGCTTCAGCTTTGATCCGGGCTTGAAGTGTATGTAGGACATTCGGACAGAAATAATCCAGTGGGCTGAGTTTAGAATCATCACTTTTACAGGGAACTTCAAAGTATGACAGCAGATGTTATTTGAGGTCTGAGAGGAGCCAAAAATCGTCATCCAAGAAAAAGAAGAAAAAGATGAGGACAGAAACCAAATTTTTCAAAGACACAAGTAGAAAAGGGATAATGAGGAGGACAGGGGGAGAAAAAGGCAAAGGAAGTAGGAGAGACAGGGAGTGATCCAAGGATGAAGCCAAGGAACGGCAGCTTTTCAGAAGGAAAAATAAGAGACGTGTGGGCACTGTGGAAGATACTTCCAAGGACAAACCATTAAAAATCAAAACTCTCCAGTCATTAAAGGAAGGGGATGAGCATTAGTTTTCAATCTGTGGGGCAGCTCCCCCAGTTCAAAATCAGGCTCTGTCACCAGAGAGAGAGAGAGAGAAGGACGAAAGTGGCACGCACTTCCCAGACTGTGGGAAAGAGCGACCCCTTCCGGCACCTGACACAAAAGAAGCTGAAGGGTTTGTTTTCTGTATTAATTTTTGGTGGTTGGCTTTTGCTTTTGTGGGTCTCACTGTGTAACCCTGACTGGCCTGGAACTCCTAGAGATTCACCTGCCCCTGTCTCCCGAGTACTGGGGTTAAAGGTGTGCTCCACCATCACCTGCCTTCTTTTGCTTTGTTTTTCATTCCAGACAGGGTCTCACGTAGTCCAGGGTGGCTTCAAACTCCACATGTGGCTGAGAGGATGACTTTGAATCCATTTCGGGTCCTCTGCCACCACTTCCTGATTACTGAGGTTACAGACATATACCATCATGCCCCGTTTATGCCGTGCTGAGAATCAAACCCAGGGCTTTGAGAATACTAGGCAAGCACTCTACCAACTGAGCCACATCCCAGCCCTTCCAATGCTGACTCTGGTGTGCTTTTACAGTTGAAGTTCATTGTTCTGTTTGCCACATTTCAAATAACTAAAGAAAAGAAGTGTCCTAAGTAAGCTATGACATACAGGCATAGCTAAAACGGTGCCTAAATGGTCCTTGTCATGCATGCAATGCAACTACCATGAGAGAGGTATCCTGGACTTTTAGGAAGAGGATCTTGTGCCAGGCAGGTCCTTAGGTCAATGAAGCCTGCCACCAGAAGGGATTGTGGCACTCCTTCCTTCTTCCTCTCTTTACCAACCCCCACCTTGAGGGGCTTTGCTCTGACTCATATTCCTCCTCCAGCTGTGATAATGGCTTCGCAACAGAGTCAGCCAATCACAGACGAAAATCTTCAAAACCACGCGCTAGAATAACGCTTGTTTCTCCTTGTAAGTCCATTACCTCAGGCAAGTGTGATGGCGACAGAATGCTGACTAACTGGGTTCTGATTTGCAATATTTAGTGTGAGTGAAAAAAAATGAAAAACTCTAAGTGTCCAGCAGAATGATTCATTTGTGAGTTGCTTAAAACGTGATGATTTGGGCCACTGAGATGGTTCAGTGTGTATGGGTACTCGCAGCCACACCTGACAACCTAAGTTGGCTCCCCAGTGTGGTGGTATATTGTGTACACTAGCAAAATTTGCCTGAAGATCAGAGAGACAAAGGAACAAGCCACGTCTTACCTCTAGGACTCCTCAGCCTGAAAAAGCTTTAATTCCTGTCTCCTCACACATTATATACCTTTCTCCGCCCAGCCATCACTTCCTGGGATTAAAGGCGTATGTGCTTCCCAAGCAAAGGCATGAGATCTCAAGTGCTGGGATTAAAGGCGTGTGACTCCCAAGTATTGGGATTAAAGGTGTGTGCCACCCACCACTGCCTGACTCTGTTTCTCTCCTAGACTGAGTTAATCTCATGTAGTCCAGGTGGCTTTGAACTCACAGAGATCCAGACTCCCAAGTGCTAGGATTAAAGGTATGTGCCACCACTGCCTGGCCTCTATGTTTAATCTAGTGGCTTGTTCTATTCTCTGATCTTCAGGCAAATTTTATTAGGGTGCATAATATATCACCACACCCCAGGACCTGTGTGGTAAAAGTAGACAACTCCTGTAGGTTGTCTTATGACCTCCACACATAACATGGCATGTGCCCCTCCAAAATAAAATAAATGTAATTTAAAAAAGTAGTGTTTGGCGCTGGAGAGATGGCTTGGCAGTTACGAGCACTGGTTGCTCTTCCAGATGACTTGGGTTCACGTCTCAGAACCCACATGGCGGCTAACAACTGTCTGTAACCCCAGTTCCAGGGGCTCCGAGGCTCTCTTCTTTTCTCTGTGGGCATGTGGTACACAGTCATACATTCAGGCAAAATGCTCACATGCATAAAACAAAAATAAATAATCTCTAAAAGCTTTTTTAAAAAAGAGTTTTATGGCATGTCATTTGAAGCATCAAATATCTATATCAAATATGGGTATCTATACAATCTATAATATATAGCATCACTGATTTACTTGCATTCTGACATCAGCCTGAGTGAAATAGGATAGAAGTATACAGGGCTAGGGGTATAGCTCTGTGGTACTGTGCTTGTCCAGCACGTGCAAGGCCCCTGGTCCAATCCTAGTAGCATCAAAACAAACGAGTAAAAATCCCATCATACAAAAGTAAAGTATGCCCTATAGATCCCATGGGGATGTGTCTCTTAATGAAATGTCATTTTGCTGCTTTACCAAAAAAAAAAAAATATCTGGTGACCTGTGAACTGGTTATTTTGTTTCTTGGCTCCACATTAATTCCTTCAACTGTTCTTTGAAAAGTGGATATAGGCCTTTAAAAAGTATTTGTCCTTCAACAGCTGACCCTGAAGTCTTCTCAGTAGAGGGTAAGGACAGTAAGAAAATGCATTTTCCTTCCTCTGGTGTTCACTGAGCAGGTACCGCAGCACACTTCTCCACAGGCCCTCTTCTGCAGTGCACAGTGGCCAGAAGCAGTCAGAGACACCAGCCCCTCCATTAGTCTCCCCTGGGTAGACTGTCTCTGTGAGCAGTTGACCCATTACCCTAAAAGGTGAATTTCTAGAAGATCCCATGGCAAGTTTCCAGCAAAATTCTATTCCGCCATGACAGCATGACAGTGGCTTATGTGCCATCAAACGAGCCTCCTCCACACTCTCTCTGAAAAGGTCAAGATCATAGCTCATGGGGTAAGGATGGAGTGGTTCTCATGTTACCTCAGCCCTAGCAGTTAGGTCCTTGGATTGCTAGTTCTGTATTCTTTAGAATTCTTACTTCATTTTTCCCCATTTAAGAAATGTGTACGTATGGCTGCTTTTGCCCACATGTGTATACGTGCTCATTTGTGTGCCTGGTGCCTGCAGAGGCCAGAAGAGGGCTTTAAATCCTCTGGAATTGAAGTTACAGACACTTGTAAGCTGCTGTGTGGGTGCTGGGAATGAAACCTAGGTCCCCTGGAAGAGCAGCCAGTACTCTTAACCACTTAGACATTTCTTCAGCACCTGTTCTTACTTCTTTTTCTCTTTCTTCCTTTCTCCCTCCCCCCTTTCCCCCCCCAAGACAGGGTCTCACTATGTAGCTCTGACTGTCTTGGAATTCACTATGTGAACCAGGCTGGCCTCGAACACATAGAGATTCACCTGCTTCTGCCTCCCTAGTGCTAGGATCAAAGTCATGCACCACCACACTCGGCTTGTTCTTACTTCTTCATAGCTAATTTCTTGTTATTCTACTCCCCATTTCCAGAACATCAAATTTATTTTGAATTTAACTTCTGCAAATTGCTATGCGGTTTTTCTCTCCTGATTAGGTCCTGAGAGTCACACTACAGCTCTAGGCAAGCTGCCTCTCTATCAGGAGAACTATAGGACAGATACAAGGAAATAGGATATTCTTCTATTGCAATTTAAGGGTCTTCCAAGCCTCCGTTCTTTTGGAGCTAGATGGAAAGACTGTTGATGTGAAGGAAGGGAGCTAGAGATGCTGTCAATTGTAGCTGGAATATAGAACTTAGATACTCAGCAAATAGTGAAAACCGAGGCAGGCTGATTAGCTGTTATCTTCCTCCTGCGCTCACATTTCTCCCTCCAGCATCTTTCAAGATTCCTTGAATATTAAGTTTTCATCAGATCTCAAAAGTATTAAAAAAATGATAAGCTGCTGTGTAGTAATTTCATCTGAATTGAAACACTCCATCTCAGGAGACTAATTAAGACTCAGGAAGTAAACCTCCGAAGTCTCAGGAATTCCCTAAAACTTAGCAGATTCACAAGGCCCCTCCCTCCCTAAGGTTTATATGCTGTAAGGATGCTGAAGAGACTCTGTCCTGTGGAGCTCTCTGCATTTTGTGCAGACAGCTCCAAGGTTGCAGGTTTTTTGAGTCATCACCCATGCTAGGATGGACTTTTTGGTGCTACCGCTGCCTTTGAGTCATCCCTGCTCCAATAAATAGCCCCTCACTCACACTCCTGCCTGCAACACCAACAAACCCATTGCTCCACCACATCGCCCAAAGAGTAACTCTGTTCATCTACCTGTATAATTTCTGTCTTTGTGGAAACTAGTAGTAGATTTCCTTCAACCACAGTTGATGAAAACTCTACTTTTGGGGTTACATCCTAAGCAAGCATGAATCTTGACCCTCCAATATAACACTTCGTCTATAATTTCATGTCAAATCTAAGATTATGGAAGTTGAGAGGCCACTGGATTGTGTAGGGTCTTTGCAGTGTTGATTGGATCTAGACAGACAATGTCTCACAGAAGCTACACAAGGAAGTTGTGGGCTTTTCTAGAGGCAGGGTCCCTAAAACATCTCAAGCTCAACTCTCTCCCTTGTTTTTCTGTTTGTGCCTATGCCCATCTGTAAGAGTTTTTCCTTTTAACATTGCCTTTGATGTAGATTTACACACATGTCATTTTTTGTTGTTGTTGTTTGTTTTGTTTTGTTTTTCCAGACAGGGTTTCTCTGTGTAGCTTTGGAGCCTGTCCTGGAACTCACTCTGTAGCCCAGGCTGGCCTCAAACTCACAGAGATCCACCTGGCTCTGCCTCCTGAATGCTGGGATTAAAGGCGTGCACCACCACCAAACGGCTGTCGTTGTTCTTTTTTTATTACTGTTGTTTTGTTTATAAAGGGTTGGAAAAAACTACATATGTGTTTTCTCCCTGGCCAGTTCTCTAAGGATAACACTACATGACATATATTAATCACTTCAGAACTGGCCATCTTATTATTTTATATGGTAGAAAAGTAGATGCATGGTATATGTAGCAAATTTGGGGCTATTTGGCACTGATCCCCTCAGATAGTCTCATACTTGTTTTGTTTGGAGAATTCTTCCTTTGATCTCTGTCCTTGAAGTAGGATTCATCCCAGTTTTAAGTGTAGGAGTTACTTGTGACAAGATCAACCAACCTATGCGCCACTTTCCCTGATCACAATTATTGGTGGTTGGTTAAATGAGGGAGGTTCTCAAAACTCAATCAATATAAAGCCATGAATATCAAGACCAACACCATGTTTGTTTGTTTGTTTTTAAGTTAGGGAAAAATGCTCTTTTTTTTTGGGTTTTCGAGACAGGGTTTCTCTGTGTAGCTTTGCGCCTTTCCTGGATCTCACTCTGTAGACCAGACCAGGCTTGCTTCGAACTCACAAAGATCCGCCTGGCTCTGCCTCCCAAGCGCTGGGATTAAAGGCATGTGCCACCACCACCAGGCTGGAAAATGCTCTTTTGCTACATCTGACAAACTGCTAGACTATAGAAACCACTGGGAGACATCTTACCTGTTTGAAGTGAAGACAGGGGAAAGAGAACAGACTGAAACACAGGTGAGAATGTCCTCCTGGTCCGTGCCTTTAGCATGCCTGGTCCAGTGTGGCAGCCACTGGCCATTTGTGATGACTAAGCAATTAAAATGTGACTCATCTAAATTGAGACGTGCAACAGCTGTAAGGTTACACAGCTTTCAGACTTCTAATACATGTACAAGAACATAAATTTCCTTTCTGGAAATGATTTATGGAGGTGTTGGGGATGTGACCCAGGACCTTGTATATGTCTGGAGTACACTCCATCATGGAACTACATCCCCAGCCTAAGATTTCTAATTAGACACTTTTAATATTGAGCACATATTAGAATAATTTGGGGTAACTGGGCCAAATAAAATATATGGGCAAAATTGATTTTATCTCTTTTTCTTACTTACATAACCAGTGGAATATTTTAAATTATACACATGGTTCATATCTGTAGCTTGTTTTTAAATTTTTTTATTATGTGTGTGTTTGTGTGTGTGTGTGTGTGTGTGTGTGTGTGTGTGTGTGTTTGAGTGTGCATTCCACAGCACACATGTGGAGATCAAAGGACAGCTTTGTAGACTCAGTTCTCTGCTTCCACTTTTATGTGCATAGTGCAGATAGAACCTGGGCTTGCCTGCCAAGTACTTTACCTGAGTGCAATTCATCATGCTCTCACTGTCCTCCGTACTTGTAACATTTATTTATTTAGGTAGGGGTGTGTGTGTGTGTGTGTTCGGGGGTGGGTGATGTGTGTCATATGGTGTATAAGTGGAGGTCAAAGGACAATTTTCTTGAATGTTTCCTGTGTCTACTGTGTGGGTCCCAGGAATCGATGTCAGGTCATCAAGCTGGATGGCAAGTGACTTCACTCACTAAGCCATTTCATGGGTCCTTTTTGTTTTTGTTTTTGTTTTCAGACAAAATCTCAAATAGCCCTGTCTAGGATCAAGGCTATAGGTGAAGCTAGTCTTGAACTTGTGATCTTCCTGCCTCACTTCCTAAGGAGTAGGACTCCAGGTGAGTGCCACCACGTCTGCTTACGTTTTTTGAATAGTATTAGTTTGTGCAGTGAACCATAGCTCAAGTTAAACAGGTCTGGACTAAGGAAAGCTGATAAATACACATTTTTTTTTCAGTCATTTCAAGTTTAAACCTGATGAAATGGATTTTAGCTAATAGGTTAGTAAATTAGTCTAGGGGCTGGAGAGATGGCCCAGCAGTTAAGAGCACTAGTAACTCTTCCAGAGGACCCAAGTTTGATTCCCAGCACCCACAAGGCAGCTCACAACTGTCTGTATCTCCAATTTCAGGGGATCCAGCAGCCACTTCTGACATCCACAGGCCCCAGACATACACACTCTACATAGACATACATGCAGGCAAAATACTCATATATTTAAAATAAAGTGTATTTAGTCTGATATATTTTGTCCACAAACTACTTTTGTCTCTTATAAGAGGAAATGAGGTGCAGGGCGGTGGTGGCACACAGCTTTAATCCCAGCATTCAGAGGCAGAGGCAGGCGGATCTCTATGAGTTCAAGTCCAGCCTGCTCTCCAGAGTGAGTTCCAGGACAGCCAGGGCTACATAGAAAAACCCTGTCTCAAAAAAACAAAAGCAACCAAGCAAACAAAAACTGAAAAGTAAACAAACAAGCAACTAAAAAAAAAAAAGAGGAAATGGGGTTTAAAAAGATACAAATCAACTGAAAAATGACTTCTTGGAAGTGATAAGAAAGCATTATGTGTGAGTAATATTGTTTAAGAGAAGCATGGGGGAGACATCACCCGATTTTATTATGACAGAAATTAAATGGAATAGTTAAGATATCCCTAGTTAATAAGCCTAACCAGATCCTTATATATTGTGGTTTGGACATGAAATGACACCTTCAGCTTGGGTTTGAACACTTGGTTCCTCCTAGCTAGTGGCTCTGTTTTGGAAGACTCTGAAACATTTACGAAGTAGAGTTATGCTGGAAGGGTCTGTGGGGTGTGGGAGGTTGGGGTCTTATAGCCGGGCCCTACTTCCTCTTTACCCTGTGATTTGGACGGCAGAAGCAAAGCGACCAGCCTCCTCAAGCTTCTGCCACCATCCCTTCCCCGCCATGATGGGCTGTCACCCCTCAACTGGGGGCCCAAATGAGCCCTTCCTCCCAAAGCTGTTTTGTTTGTTTGTCTTTGTCTAGTGTTTGGTTACCCCAACAAGAAAAGTCTTTAATACAGTATGTTCCCAATCATTTGTTTGATGTATACTCGTGGTTTGTATCGCATCCTGCGTTCCCAAAGAATTGACTCTTCGCTTAGGATGGTTCTTCATGGGCCTTCACAATAGGACAGTGATGTGTGAAGTTCCTGCGCCCTACAAACAGCTCGTTAGTGCTTTACACAAAAAGCTGCCACCTGTCAGCACACAGAGTTTCCTCCGTGTTCTTTAGTGCTAGTTTGTTTGTGTTGTGCTTCCGTGATTTGGATGAGGAACAGAATGAACTATGAAAGCATGAACTGAGCAAAAGAAGAGCGTGCCTGCTCTGTTCCTACAACATCTGCAGAGAAGACAGCCTAAAACCCCTTCCAGAACAGCATAGAACGTGTGGGAAGAACCACTTCACGAGGAACAGCCTAACCTACATTACATCTATTTATCTTGTTTCCCAGTAGAGAGAAGGGTCACAAACTGATACAGGTGTTTTTTCATTTATTTGAGCTAAAAAATGAATATCTCTGAATGAATGAACCTTAGAGAGCATGTATCAGAAAATAATAGAAACTTACCCGGGTTCTTTTCATAAATCTTATCCAGCCACAAAATATTCCGCATTTGTGCCCATGATGAATTGTAGTCAGCAGAGATGGGGAGATGCTCGTAGGGGAAAAAGACCCACAGGCAATTCAACATCTGGAGCATTAGCTTCAAAAAGGAGGAAGTACAGTCTACAAAATTAAGAACCCTGATTTATTATTTCTCATCTCTCCTTACCATGACTGACTTAAAGGAAAACTTTAAGTCTTCTTCAGGGAAGAGCATCCTGATAGGTTATCCAATCCCAGTGGTTAGTAATAAACACATCTGCATATGAGCAACACTAAATGGACCCAGGAGGCTGTATTTATATGTACACTTGTATGTGTGTTTGAGTGTGTGTGTGCGCGCACGTGCGTGCGTGCGTGCGTGCGTGCGTGTGTGTGTGTGTGTGTGTGTGTGTGTGTGAAAGAGAGAGAGAGAGTAACAACAAAAATTAAAGAAGAAGAGGTCATGAATTTGAGGAGTTGGGGTCATAGGAGGAGATGGAGGGGGAAACGGGTAGGGAAATGATGTAAATATGGTACTTAGGTACAAAATTTTCAAAAATATGAAGACCTTAGGCAGGGCAGTGGTGGCACACTTCTTTAATCCCAGCACTCAGGAGGGAGAAGCAGGCGGGTCTCTGTGAGTTCAAGGCCAGTCTGGTCTATAGAGCGAGTTCCAGGACAGCCAGGCCTACACAGGGAAACCTGGTTGTGCTGGCTAGTTTTATGTCAACTTGACACAAGCTAGACTCATCAAAGAGGAGGAAGTCTCAATTGAGAAAATGCCTCCATAAGATAGGGCTGTAGGTAAAGTTGTACAGCCTTTTCTTAATCTGTGACTGATGGAGGAGGGCCCAGCCAGATGTGAGTGGTGCCATCCCTGGGCAGGTAGCTGGTCTGGGTTCTGTAAGAAAGCAGACTGAGCAAGCCACAAGGAGCAAGCCAGTAAGCAGCACCCCTCCCATGGCCTCTGAGTCAGCTCCTACCTTCAAGTTCCTGCCCTGTTTGAGTTCCTGTCCTGACTTCCTTCAGTGATAAACAGTGATATGAAGTATAAGCCAAATAAACCCTTTTCTTCCCAACTTGCTTTTTAGTCATGGTGTTTCATTGCAGCAATAGAAACCCTAACTAAGGTACTCGCCTTGAAAAAACAAAAACAAACAAAAATCCATAGGCTAACCAAAGGAATAATAAACTGGAAACAAGTACTTTCACTTTATTTTAGCTTATTTCCCCCCAGGATTCCAAAGATATTTTAAATGACCAAATATTAAGGCATGCAGTCCTTTACAAGGGAAATCTATCATTTAATTAGTTGGCTCTTTAAAAAAACAGGTATGGGGCTGGAGAGATGGCTCAGTGGTTAAGAGCAGTGACTGCTCTTCCAGAGGACCTAGGTTCAATTCCCAGCAACCACATGGCTGTTCACAACTGTCTGTAATTCCAGTTCCGAGGGACCTGACACCCATGGCAAAATACCAATGCACATAAAATTAAAATTAATAAACTAAAAAAATAAAGATGTGGGGGGCTAGAGAGGTGGCTCAGTGGTCAAGGTCAAATACTGCACTTGCAGAGGACTGAGTTTGATTTCCAGGATCCACAGCAGGTGGCTCACAACGGCGTGTAATTCCAGCTTAGGGGGATCCATTGCTTCTGGCTTCCATGGGAACCTGCACCCATGTGCACATAGCCATACACAGACCCTCATATTTACACACATAATTCAAATAAAACAAAATGTTTTAAAGTCTAGCATTCTTTCAAAAAATTGAGTTTTCACAAATGGAGAAATACATTAGTGACTATCCCAGGGCTGGATATTTAAAATCACTCCTGCTACTACCAACATAATTTTAATGCTAGGTATTGTGTTTGATAATTAATTGCTATTTTAACCTTTGCAAGAATGCTAGGTCTGCTATCTCTGAGTGTTAAAAGAGGGACAAGATCAGCTTGAGACAAGATCAGTTTGAATTTAAGACCCCATCTTGAATTCAAAACTCGGGTCAATTTGTAGGGTCCAGGAATATAGGAATAAGATAGGAATATAGGAGTAAACTCAAGAAATGGAAACTGACAGCCATCAGGTTGGCTAGCAAAAAGGTGTTAACCCTTAACTGGGCCCCTCCCTGTTTTACAATGGGCAGCTCTGTCAACCCAAATGTTAGTTTTCTTTTACTAAAGATTGCCCTTTGCATGCCAGGCGGTGGTGGTGCATGCATTTAATCCCAGCACTTTGGAGGCAGAGGCAGGTGGATCTCTATGAGTTCGAGGCCAGCCTGGTCTACAAAGGGAGTTTCAGGACAGCCAAGGGCTATTACACAGAGAAACCTTGTCTCAAAATACGGAGAAAAAACAAAAAGGATTGCCCTTTGCAGCCCTGGGGTTAGCTATTCTTTGATAACCCCCTACCACTCACTACCGAAACCAAAGTTAACTTTTAATGAGTTCTGCGCAACAACCTGTCTTGCATTGTTTCGTATCCCCCCCACGCCACTCCCCCACGCCCTCCCCCCATGGGAGCCCAGCTATGTCAGGAGAAGCTGCAGGTTTGGACAAACAGCAATTAACTGAGTCAAGAAGGGCTGCAGGGATGTACAAATATTGTTTAGCTAAAATCCCCTAAAACCTTGTATATGGAAAACTGTAAAAACCTAAAACAATTTGTCTCTAAAAATTTAACTTCAGCCGGGCAGTGGTGGTGCACACCTTTAATCCCAGCACTCGGGAGGCAGAGGCAGGCGGATCTCTGTGAGTTCGAGGCCAGCCTGGTCTACAGAGTGAGTTCCAGGACAGGCACAAAGCTACACAGAGACCCTATCTTGAAAAAACAAACAAACAAACAAACAAACAAACAAGAAGTTTAACTTCAAAATTGTAAAACTTCCTTAGTCTATGTCTCATGCTTACCCCTTACTAAAAAGAGGCTCATAGCCGCCCCCCTCCAACTGCCACAGCCTCAGAATCCTGAAAACTGGCTGTGGTCTCAGCTAGCTTTTGTGCCCTTCATTGATATTTCCATTCTTTCAGGTTTTGTTTGTTTGTTTTGTTTTTAAATAAAGTCTGCTTCTGGTTTAATAGATTTTGGTGGTTTGTCCCCCATTATTGTTTGGCCCCGGACCTAACAAATTAAAGAGCTTGGACACTTTCCACTGAGTTCTGTGTTTATATACACAATTACTAGGGCAATATTAACTTGATCTAAAGGATTGCTGTGGCTTAGATACAAATGGCTCCCATATTTTGGAAACTTTAGGACTGGAGACTTAGCTAGAGGAAGGGACCCAGGGACACACTCTTTGTGGCTGTCCCTTGCCTTGGCCCACTCCTCTCTGTCTCATGATGAGAGAGACCACGCTCCTTCCTCTGTGGTATTCCCCTTCCCCACAGACCAGATGACCGTGGACTGAAGCCTCCAGAACCGGAAGCCAGAGGAATCCTTCCTCTCTGCAGTCAATTCCACAGGTATTTGTTACAGTGATGAAAACTTGAGGAACATGAGAACCAGTAACTATCATCCATTTCTTACCTGATTTCCGACTTAATAGGAAAAAATATATATATAAGTAAGACAGGTGGGAATCAGAGGAAATGACCTTCACTGCTCCTAAAGCTTTAGCGGGAAGGCTGGTGTCTGAGCAAGTAGGCTCAGCAGTACTGAACCCAGATTTTTCAGATGTACCTACCCAGTTCCTACGAAAACCCGTCCCTCCCTCTCAGGGCCTGTCCCTGCAGAATCAGGAAGAAAAACACAAGCTTCTTCTTCTCTACCACATCCCAAGAGGGGGAAGCTGAGTTGCCCACATCCAGTTTCTTTTTGGAAACCTACTAATTACCCCCAGGGTGGGACAAGTATTGTCAGAACAGGTGCACTATGCTAAGACACACACTAACAGGACCCTGCCAAGTGGAAGAACCCTCAAGAGCGGGAAAGAAGGGTCCTCAATCACACTAATCGCATACCCACAGGTTAAACACATCTATTATTCTAACCAGAAGGTTTCAATTGATTGATCGATAACTCTTTCTAATATTCTATATAGAAATTTTTCCATTGCCTTATAAAGTTCAAGAAAGAACTCTGACTATTCTTAGAGTTTTAATAGTGTCATTACAAAGCAATTACATTAAGCGCCTACCTGTATGTAACCTTGGGATAGATACTTTCATCTGCCATGTTCTCCTGCTATGATTTCAGGAGAAGACATTTATTGTGATAGATTGTGAATCCTGAATGCACTAGTGAGCTCAATGCTGATGAAATCTCTAAAGGTTTTCTGTCTTACTCAGCACTACCCCTCAGCTTTGAACCTGACATAAAAAGACTCTCTCTTAGTGTCTATTTTTTAGGTAAAGGGGTCAATTAATACAGTTTCTCTGAATCCCATATTTATTTAAGTGGCCATATCTAAATGTTTGCAAAATAATTTTCAAATGAGAGAATTTCAGTTGTGTATGGAAGAGAACAAACCTAAGAAGAGAAAATGTAGTTAAAAGAAAAAGCATGTGGATCCTTTTCCAAATATTTGAACAAATTAGTCTCTGCAGCATTTCCTGCTGTCTACTGTTTCCCCCTGTCCTTTTTTCCCTTTTCATTCTTTGCTGTTTTTCCTTCCCTCACATCCTTCTTCTCTTTCCTTTCTTTCTCTGTATTACATTTTATTTATTTATTGTGTGGGTGCCATGATGTGCATGTGGAGGCCGGGGGACAGCTTGCAAAAGTCAGCTCTCTTATTTAGCATGTGAGTCCCAGGGATCACAAAGCCTGTGACTTTCCAAACTGATCTCAACATCAGCCTATGAGTCTACACTTAGAAAGACAGGCAGGCAGGCAGAGAGAGAGAGAGAGACAGGCAGAGAGAGAGACTGGCAGGCAGAGAGAGAGACAGGCAGAGAGGCAGCCAGGCATGGTGGTGCACACCTTTAAACTCAACACTCAGGAGGCAGAGGCAGGCAGATCTCTGAGTTTGAGACCAGCCTGGTCTACATAGGGAGTTTCAGAAAAACCAACAACAGAAAAAAGATAGATAGATGAAAATTAGATATGGGAACATGTTTGATCCATAATGGATTCTATGATAAGGTAAAATTACAAAGCAGGTTAAATTTAATGACTAGCATTCATCATCACACCTGCCCCTACTTCCTTATCACTATTCCTCCAAGGTCTCATGGGCTTTATATTGATGCTTTCTTGTCAAAAAAATCCATTATCCTTCTGCTTGTCTTCCCCAAAGTACCATATATTAAAGAGCCTCCTCCTTCCTACATCCATGGCATCAATATCAGACAGGAAGTAGCCACACGCTCTAACTAGTATAAACTGAAAACAACTTCATTTTTTATTTACTTTGTTATTTAGATTTAATTTTATTTAGATTTAGATTTAAGGTGTTTTGTTTTATATTTTTTAATCTCATTTTGTATGTATGAACATTTTGCCTGCAAGTATGTCTATGCAACACATGTGTGCCTGGTGCCTGCAGAACCCAGAAGGGGGCATCAGATACCCAGGAAGTGGAGTTATAGCCGAGTGTGAGCCATTATGTGGGTACTGGGAATCGAACCATGGTCCTCTGCAAGAGCAACAATTGCTCTTAACTGCTGAGCCACCTCTCCAGTTTTTTTTTTTTTTTTTTTTTTAAGACAGGGTTTCTTTTCTCTGCATAGCTTTGCACCCTTCCTCCTCTGTAGCCCAGGTTGGCCTCCAGCTGGTGGTGGTGCACACCATTAATCCCTTAGCTTTTTTATGGGGATGCTGGAGATTGACTTCATGTTGTACCTGCTAGCATTTTACCGGTGATTTATACTCCCATCTCAGAAAACATCTTTTAGAAGGAAGTGTTCACCAGGGCACTTCAGCGATGACTCCAAACTAGGAGATCCCATGCAAGGACTGTGTGAAACATCTACTTGCTCAAGAGGCAAGTGAGCAACTTTCTTTCTCATGTTGCTCCGGTAACGATCCCCACTGAACACGCTGTGGAAGGAGAGTGGAGGCCTGAGACAGAAAAAAAAAAAAAAAAAAAAAAAAGCAGGTTACTTACTGCTCTTTCTCTCCTGGGTTGTTCCCGAGATCTGGATCTGGATCTCTCATGACTTCCCATGTTTGAAAGGAAAGTGGACACAGTGTGCCTCCATCCCCGGGTCCCTGCAGTGACCTCGCTCAGCAATTGTCCCTAGAAGGGTGTAACCCCTATCAGCATAAACAAACAAGAGGGAGAGCTCATCCAAGTGTCTCCTCTGCTTTGCTCCAGACACAAGCTTGTGCAAGTTATCATTAGAGAGTGGCAGAGGGGCTAAGTGTCTGGGATGGTGAGGGAAAAACGAGTACTCCCTCAACTTTTCTCCCAGGCTCCCTTCAGCAGTGACTCCACAGCCATTATCTCCTCTTCAAGGTGAGCAGGAGACTTTGCTTGAACAGGAGAGTGAATACTCGAAGCACCGTCTCCCTGATCTGCCCCAGCAATAAAGCTAGATCTGCACTCCGCCTCTAAGGCCTTTTATACTTGCATTGAGCACTTCAGAATTTATAACTGTTACCCCAAGGGACTGGCTCCTAGTTGCTCTAGCTCTGTGGGTTGACAGAGATGTGCATTCCTCAGCTTCCTAGTCCACAGAATACAAAAGGTGACTTTTAAACATGCAGACACTCCATGCTGTCTCCTTGGTACAAAGACAGCAGCAATCTAGTCAAGCAAGCAAACGTCCGCTTCAGTCTGTCTCCGTGGTGTTGGGCGGGGCATTCAGAAATCCCGACTCTTGGCTTCTTTCTCTACAGGGGTCTTTGATCCACTTGGACTTAAGTTTTGTGCACGGTGATAGATATGGATCTATTTGCAGCCTTCTACACGTTGATATCCAGTTATGCCAACACCATTTGTTGAAGATGCTTTCTTTTTTCCATTGTACACTTTTGGCTTCTTTATCAAAAA
Source organism: Peromyscus aztecus (assembly GCA_902168405.1). NCBI lineage: Eukaryota > Metazoa > Chordata > Mammalia > Rodentia > Cricetidae > Peromyscus > Peromyscus aztecus. The sequence goes on from CABHPQ010192762.1 coordinate 19,862, forward strand.
TTATATGTTCATAGGTGTGCGGGTTAATGTCAGGGTCTTCAATTCGATTCCATTGGTCCACATGACGGAAGGAAGTGGAGCAAGCAAGCACCACCCCTTCCGGCTGCTGAGCTTCATCACAGAGGAGTGGCTTCAGTAGAGGACCCACACTTCTAATTTGTGTGTAGGGTACACTTAGAACAAGTACACGGATGGACGGGCACAAAGAGTTTGTAGCTCACCAGCATCTCCAGCAGAGCCAACTGCGGAGGCACACCTCTTTGACAAAACAAGACAAAGACATGGAGGTGGTTCCTTTACCTCCTGTGCAGAAGCTGGCATGGGAGTCAAGAAAATGAAGAAACATAGAACTGTGGTGCAAATAAGCAAGGGAAATCTTCAGAAGCCAGTCCTAATTCAATGGAAATATCTGATTTAGGAGACAGGACATTCAAAGGATCAGTCATAAAGATCTCCATCGAGGTAAAGAGAGAGAGTAGCAGGTTGATGAAACAGTAACTTGAACAAGGAGTTAAGGAACGTATGAGCTGAGCTCAAAAATTCAGTCTGACTGGAAGTGTTGGGGCAGCCTTTAATAGCAGCCCTGGAGAGGCAGAGACAGTCAGCTGTCCATGAGTCCCAGGCCAGCCAGGGCTAAGTAGTGAGACTTTGTTTCAAAACAAAACAAAAAACAGACACACAAAAAAAGAAAGGAAGGAAGAAAGAAAATATAAAACTCACTAGTAAAATAAGTGTATTAAATTCAAAACACCCATTTCTGTAATAGCAGTATAAAAATCAATTCTATCTCTAGTGTGAAGTTTTAAAGACAAAACTATTAAAATAACTATAGTCAAAATAACGTGTGAAGGGACACAACCTGTACAAGATACAAACTATCAACAAAAACAAATTGACAAATTGTTCAGAAGAAGAACGAAAGCATGGAGTTTGAGGCTGGACGTGGTGGCCCATGTCTTTAACCCCAGCACTTGGAAGGCAGAGGCTTGTGAATCTTTGAGTTCAAGTCCAGCCTGGTTTATATAGATTCAGGCCAGCCAGAGCTATACCCTGAGATCCTGTTTAAAAAAAAAAAAAGTTTTTGCAAGTGATCAAAGTTGTTAGCATTATCAAATTAAAAATAACTACTAGTCACCGGGCGGTGGTGGCGCACGCCTTTAATCCCAGCACTGGGGAGGCAGAGGCAGGCCGATCTTTGTGAGTTCAAGGCCAGCCTGGGCTACAGAGTGAGTTCCAGGAAAGGCACAAAGCTACA
>CABHPQ010192763.1:0-26486 GCA_902168405.1 Peromyscus aztecus
AAAGGGCTTCTAGCACAGAGAGGACTGTTCTTCCCTCTGCGACCGTGGACTATAAGGAATAAGTAGCCAGCCAGCACCTCCAGGCCATCCTCCTTTGGTTCCTATGTGCCCAGCTGTTGTTCGAATCTTAGATGGTCTTTTAATAAAAAATCCAGAGCCAGATATTGGGGTGTAAGCTGAAAGATCAGAGAAGCACAGCAAGCCACAGCCAACCTCACCTCGTCAACTCCATGAATCCTCTGACTGAAAGCCTCTGAGTCCTCACCCAAAAAGGTCTCAGCTGAACTGCTTTAGTTCCTGTCTCCTCACGCCTTATATACTTTTTTTTTCCACCCAGCCACGTCACTTCCTGGGATTAAAGGCATGTGTGCTTCCCAGTACTGGGATTAAAGGTGTGTGCCACCACTGCCTGGCTCTGTTTCCAGTGTGGCCTTGAACTCACAGAGATCCAGATGAATCTCTGCCTCCCAAATGATAGGATTAAGGGTGTGTGCCACCACAGTCTGGCCTCTATGTCTAATCTAGTGGTTTGCTCTGTCCTCCAATCCCCAGGCAAGTTTATTAGGGTACACAATATATCACTACACTCTGCTAATCTGGAGGAGCGCAACTATTTACCTTTCCCCATTGTATTTGCTCCCTAGAGGAGGGGGTCACAGCTAACAAATGATGTCAACCATTGTCTTAAAGAACAAGAGTCAACTACCTGTAGGTATGTTAGAAGACACTCCCAAGCAAGTGCTGAGAGAGGAAGATGTGGAAAAGCAAGAAATGTGCTGTGCTGTGCTGTGGAAAATGGTGGCCCGGAACCCAGGATCACAAGGGCAGAGGCAGAAGCAAATGCTGTCTTGGGAGTCAAACTCCATTTCATAAACAATGGTCTACATTATGCTAAGGAGTGTGCATTCCTTTGTAAATTATATTTGCATACTAGCCACACCCACTTTTTCTTTTGTTGTTTGTAAGAAATAGGCTTTGAACTCCATGGGTGACAATAAAATAAGGGAGTCAACTGCTGGCAGGGTAGCCCCTCCAGAACCATAATCAAGAGTCGGTGAACTGAGAGGTCCTGCCGTTCCTTTATGATCCATGTTTCAGTCCCAAGCTAAATTACCACTAAGTACTATCTGAACACAGGCTTTTCTTGAAGGCCCTAATTTTGCTGTGTTGACTGAGGCCTTGAGTGACTCTATTATTGGAAAAGGAAGCATTTGTGTTTCAAATACAGGAAATCTAAACAATTAGCTCCCGTGAACTCCAGCCGCCTGGGTTAAAGGCCTGGGACTGGATGTCTTTGTTTCATGTTAGGCTATTGAGGAAGTGTTTTACAGGCTAGAGTCTTGGCTTTACTAGGTTGTTTGGAGTCAATAGGGTCAGCTGGGAGATCTTGAACACTGATTATTATTTATAGCGGAAAAAGGTGTACACCAGAGAGGCTTTCAGAGGGGGCGGAGAGCAATCTCTAACATGTATTGTATATTTGGGTATTCAAAGGTGGGAAGGGCCACTTGTGCTGGCCAGAGAGAAACTAGCGTGGGAAGAAAAGAAAATAGAAATAGTTATTACATGCTGTTGCCAGGGGAAATTCACCCCACAGAGGCAGGGAAGTTGCCATGTGTTAGACACAGGGTGGCTAATATAGGCAGGCAGAAAGAGTTGAAGATCACCAGAAAGACTCATGTCACAGAGCGGAGTGCCCGCGCTGCCTCCAGAGGAATGTAGAAAAGTCCAGAGTTAAACTGTAATAAACATAAGAAAGAGCTTCCTTGTGCTCGGTATCTCCTGGTAAACCATTCTGAACAAATCGTTTTGCCAAATGAGAAAAAAACTATATATCTCGGGGCAACGTTACACGTTCAGAAAACTGATCTTTTTTTTTTCTTTTCATTTTTAAGGTTTTATTTTATGAGGCTAGAGGGATGCCTCGGAGGTTAAGAGCACTGGCTACTCTTGCACAGGTCCAGGGTTCAGTTCCTACCACCCATATGGTAACTCAAAACTGTGATTCCAATTCCAGGATATCTGACACCTTTTGGCCTCCACAGACACCGGGCATGCATGCATGCAAAGAGTCATATAAAAAAATAAAAATAAAAAAATCTAAAAAAAGGATTTTATTTTCGTGTGTGTGTGTGTGTGTGTGTGTGTGTGTGTGTGTGTGTGTGTGTGTATAAGCGCTATGTCTGTAGAGGCTAGAAGAGGGTGTCAGATGTCAGATCTCCTGGAGCTGGAGTTATGGGGGGTTGTGAGCCACCCAATATGGCACCCAACATGAGTGTGAAGAATCCACCTCCAGTTCTTTGCAAGATAGAAAGTAAGTGCTCTTAACTGCTGGGCCATTTCTCCTGAGCCCTGCTCATTATCTCTAATGAAGGAGCTTACTTACAAGCATGAGATAAGACTTCCTGAGTTCAAATCTCAGTGCTGTCCTTTACCAGGTGTACGATCCCTGTGAGTTTCTCAGTCTCTGTGCTTCCATGTCCTCATCGATAAACAGAGGATAACAATGTCATTCATTTCACAACCTCACACTCCTTAAATGTAAAGGCAGAGAATGTAAGACAGTAGATTAGCAACATGCTACTTACAATGGTGTAGTGAGTGAAAGACTCTCTAGGGCTGTGACACTTAAGGGGCCATCCAAAGGAGGCGTAAGAACCAGTAATGTTGTGGAATAATCTTTTAGTAAAAAACTAAACGGCCAATAGCTAGGCAGGATTTCCAGGCACAGAGGATTCTGGGGGGAAGAAGGGAGGAGATGCCAAGAGACAGAGAACAAGCAAGACATGCAGGAGGAGAGGTAACGTCCATGAGCCATGTGGCAGCACATAGATGAAAAGATATGGGTTAATTTAAGTTATAAAAGCTAGCTAGAAACAAACCAAAGCTATCAGCCAAACTTTCATAATAAATAATAAGTCTCTGTGTGGTTATTTGTGATCTGGCTGGTGGGACAGAGAAAGACTCGTTACACAGTAATGACTAGAGAGTTTCTGAAACAGGAAATGCTGGGTGCACCGATGAGGAGCAGGAAGAAGCTTATTTGAAGAATATTGGGGAGGAGGTGAAGAGGTGAGACCTCTTCTCTGTGTGGTAAAACACGGTAAGCAAGAAAAAGTTGTATTAATTATTTGCTGCTCCATTAACCAATCACAACAAACTTAAAACAGCATCACCTATGTCCTTGCCGATTGGCATCTAGGTGGGTTTGGCTGATCACCCTGCTGGGATCACACAAGACTGAAATCAAGGGCTGGGCTTTCATGTGGAGACCAAGGGAGAACACAGTTCCAGTGTCATTTGGACCTTGATAGAACTCAATGCCTTGTTGGTATAAGACTGGAGTTCTTATGACCTCGCTAGTTATCAGCTGGGGCATTTTTATTAGAAAATTGCCTCTATCCTTTGGCTCATAGCCTTTTTTAAAGCAGGAAAAGAAAGGGTCAAATCTTTCTTGCCTTTTGAATTCTTCTGACTTCACTTTTAAGGGCTTGGATAACATCCCCTTTGCCACATAACAGCACAATCATGGGGAATAACTACAAGGGTTAGAGATGATGGGGCCCATATTCTTCCTGCTGCATTCAGGAAATGCATTTGAGCTTGAGTCAAACCATGAAAGGTGTTATAGGATCAATAGGGAAATGTTGTTGGTACTCTAGGCAACCAAGAAAACCTGTAAAATTTTAGCTTGTCTTGATCTGATTTATATTTCCAAAAGAAAATATGATTCCATGTTGTTCCTCTCTTGGCTTAATGGCTGCACATGAATGTACTGATATTTTAGTTATCATCTGCTGCCCTATGGCCCCTCATCCAGTGCCCCGCCAGCCACTCAGGCCACAGCCTGATGTTGCTTTCTGTCCCGAGGTCCCGGCTATGCCACGGTTGTGATATGTAGGTTTAAATTAAGTCTCTATCGTTCTATTTATCAATAAGACTCAGGAGTCAAAGGCTGGGATGAAAACCTGCTAGCTTAGAGAGGATCACCTTGCTTTTTGACCAGAGACACCACAAGAGAAGCATCTCTTCTCTCATCCTAGAACCAAGAGATTTCAAACTCTTACCCCTTTCCTTCCTGTGCATCTTCTCTATCCAAACTGCTGGCTTCTCTATGGCCAATTCAGTCAGCAACTCACTGGCTTTGCCCCCTGACTCAAGGTTTAACTTTATGGGGAAGTCTTGGGAGTGTCAGAGTGAGATCAAAATATCCCACAACGGTTCCATGTGGAGAATAAGGAACCAAGGGGGTAGAAGCAGAGGCAGAGAGGGTCCGGCTATCCAAATGTGAGATGGAAGTTCCTTGGAAGATGACAGCAGCAGTGGGGATGGGAAGAGAGCATGGATTTGGGTTTTCTTTGGGTTGAGCCAAGGAAACTTGGCCAAGCGAAGGTGTAGGAGCTATAGGGGAAAGAAGCCATCAGCTTAGAGAATGGCGGTGCCATTGAGTGGGATGGGGAAGAAAGGGGTCGGTGTTCTAGGGTCAGGAGGAGGCTTGGAAATCTTAAGTCCTGTTTGATCACTTCGTATCAATGTGAAAACACAGCTCTCACCTCAAAGGGGACAGGAGATAGTTTGTTCTGGAGCCAAATACGGGTGACCATAGCCTAGAAAGAGATTTAGGTTACCCCAAATTCCATGTTCTAGCATGGTAGCAGCTTCGTGAAGTTTTGATAGTAGCAGAGCAAACAAAGTCGTGTATCAAGGCACTTTTTCAAATACATTGGTGGCAACATTAAGTAGGTGGTCATAACAAAGCGGAGGAACCTCAGTTAGGGCCTCAGATTCTCTCTGATGACTCTTAGACAGTGGGTGGGTAGAAACTGGGCTTTGTTAATATAGTTCAAGAAGTTTTTAAATCTGTTAGTCACAGATGTTAGGTCTGACACAGAGGTGGGCAAGCCATGGCTATTTAGGGGCCTAAAGGATACCCAAGGCAAACTACAACCTCTCCAATCAGCCAATCAGCGTTCCCTGACACAGCTCCTTCCCAGGGATTCTCCTTGACAGTAGGCATTCAGACCTCTGCTTCCACTTCCCACCACATCCACCCCTCCCCCACAGTCCAGCCGCCCCAGAGATTGTTTTCAAATGTAAACCTTCTTCCGTGTCTTCTCCCATTCTCAATCACAGATGGCTTTGATGCATAGAGTAACATTGGTTTGTTTTGTTTAACACAATCTACCAGATCCTCTACCACCTGGCCCCTGGCCACCTCTATAATAACTTCATTTGCCTCCATTTTCCTCCTTGTCTTTCGTGTGTTGTTGGCTGCACCTGCCTTCTCCTAACGTCTGCTTTGCAAACCTGTTCCCATATCTGAGCTTTTGCGCTTAATTTTTCAGCAAAATCTTTACTTGGGATATTTGAAGGCCACCTACTTTCACTTCTTAAGGTTTCTGCACAAATACCTCCCTGGAGAAAAGTCATTTATACTATCCTGTGTAAGACTAGCAACACTGGGGCCAGGAAGATGGCTTGGTCACCCAGAAGCAGGATAACCTGAGTTTGATTCCCAAAACCCACTGAAAAAACTGGACATTGTAGTACATACTTGTAATCTCAACACTGAGGATGCCTGGGGCTCACAATCCAGCAAGTCTTGGCAAGTTCCATGTCAGTCACAGGCCTTGTCTTAAAAAGTGTGTGTGTGGCGGGGGTGGGGGGGGTGGGGGGGGTGGGGGTGGGGTGGCAGGCATGGTGGCACATATTTTTAACCTCACACTCTGTAGAAGCAGGCAGATCTCTATAAGTTTGAGGCCAGCCTGGTCTACTTACCAAGTTCCAGGCCAGCCAGAGCTACATAGTAAAGCCCTGTCTCAAAAAGTGCTGGGATTGGGCTGGAGAGATGGCTCAGAGGTTAAGAGCATGGACTGCTCTTCCACATGGACCCGGGTTCAATTCCCAGCACCCACATGGCAGCTAACAACTGTCTGTAACTCCTGTTCCAGGAGACCTGAAACCCTCACACAGACATACATGCAGGCAAAACACCAATGCACATCAAACAAACAAACAAACAAACAAAGTGCTGGGATTAAAGGCATGCACCACCACCGCCTAGCTGTCACTTCAACTCTTCATCCCATTTTGATTTTCTTCATAGCATCTGTCTGTATCTTGTATTGTTATATTTATTGGTTTCTTATCTGTTTTTTTCTCCCATAAGCTTCACTAACAGAACTTTCAAATCTTTGCCAATATGACATAATATTTGCACATCAGTGTTTTAATTTGCATTTGTAATGAGTATATTAGTTGCTTTTTTGTTACTGTGATAGAAAGCCTTGACCAAAAGCAACTTAAGGAAGATAGAGAGTCTATTTTGACTTAGTTTCAAAGGGATAAGAGTCCATGATGGGCGTTGGGGATTTAGCTCAGTGGTAGAGTGCTTGCCTAGCAAGCCTAAGGCCCTCAGCTCAGGGGAGGGAGGGGGAGTCCATGATGGCAGCGCAGAAGCATGACAACAAATGTCAGGCATGGCATCTGGAGCAGGACGCTGGGAGCACAAAGCAGAGAAAACAAACTGGAACCAAGCAAGGCTTTTTACCCTCAAATCCTGCGTCCAGTAACATACTTCCTCCAGATAGGCCACTCCTCCCATGTGGTTGATATATTGTGCACCCCAATAAACTTATCTGGGGGTCAGAGAACAGAACACCCACTATATTAAACATAGGTTTAGGCAGTGGTAGCACACGCCTGTAATCCTCGCATTCAGGAGGCAGAGATCCATCTGGATCTCTGTGAGTTCAAAGCCACACTGGAACACAACAGCCAGGCATGGTGACTCACGCCTTTAATCCTAGGAAGTGATGGCAGGAAGCAGAAAGGTATATAAGGCATGAGGACCAGGAACTACAGCCTTGTTAAGCTTTTAGGCGTTTAGCAGCAGTTTAGCTGAGATCCATTCAGATGAGGACTCAGAGGCTTTCAGTCTGAGGAAACAAGACCAGCTGAGGAATTGGCAAGAGGTAAGGTTGGATATGGCTTGTTCTGTTCTCTGATCTTTCAGCGTTCACCCCAATACCTGGCTCTGAGTTTTTTATTAATAAGACCTTTTAAGATTCGTGCTACACTCCTAAACTTCCCCAAACAGCATCTTCCACTGGGGACCAAGTGTTCAAACACATGGTCCTATGGGGTCATCTCATTCAAACCACCACAATGAGCAAAGTGAGATTCACAGGAAAGCATCCTCTAGATGTTTAGTAGAAATGTGTGTTTTCCTCATTTTAGTAAGTATTACATGCTACATACTTTAGACCCAACCCCCCCTTCAATAAAGTGATTACTTTTACAGTAAATCTATCATTCTTATTTATTTATGTCTATTCCCTTACATGAAGACTTTGCAAAAAAAATTCAATGATATATAATAAAGTGGCAAATTATAAGTAAAGGTGTGAATATTGAGCAGACGAATACTAATATGGGGGCTAGAGAAACTTGGACTCAGCTTCAATTCCCAGCTTGCACATGGTGGCCCACAACCATCTGTAACTCCAATTCCACGGGATCAGACACACTCTTTTGGCCTCTGAGACCATCAGGAACACATGTGATGTACAGACAGTCATACAGACAAAGCACCCATCACATAAAGTTTTTAAAAAGAATACTAATATAACAACCATTGCAGTAAAATACTCTATTTGATTTTTTTATTTCATGAATGTCTCAGTATTGTTAGAAAATCATTCTATAATTTAGGTTGTAGATACAAAGATGGACACCAATACCCTGTGTTTCTGGTGTTCATGCCTTGGATAAGCCCCTCTCCTTGAATGTGGGTGAAAGCTGAGGCTTGCTTTACCCAGTAGCACAGGACAAAGATGATGAGATGCCACACATGACCAGAGAGCAGGAAGCTGTAATTTTGGCCTGTTGGTGGATTCCGCTGACTCACTGGTTCTGATGAAGCAAGTTACCACATGGAAAGACTTAGGTGACAAGGGATTAAAGACGGTATCCACTCAACAAAGTCTGAAGTCCACCAGTCTGCAAGAACATGAACGCTACTGAGAGCCATGTGAGCTTGGAAGAAGAGCCCAGTCCCTGGAACCTTACATAATATCTGATTGAAGCTGTTGAGACTCCAGGAAGCAGGACTGAGTGCAGCTGTGGCTAGATCACAATTCAGAGAGACTAGAGGAGATGAATGCATTTGCTTCAAGCTTTTAGCCAATGAGTGATGTTTTAAGCCACTTGGTTTGTGGTAATATTGGTTATACAGTGATAGATTACTGTGAACAAGGATACTTGGAAGGAAGCTGTGCCTGCAGAGACTGATTGATTGGGACTGATACTGTGGGGAGATTGGGATGGTGCAGATCCAGAGGTTAGTTACCTTATTTTGGGCTAGTTCTAGAAGTTCTGAAGAACAGCCATTCCTTGCTCAGCTGTGTATCAGAACCAACATCTTGTGACTAATAGATGGAAAACCTTTAGAATCTATTATCTTAGCAGGCCACTGGCTTCCATCAACCCAAGAGCATCTTGGGCCCATAGGAAAGCTTCCCCCATCTCACTGTACCTGCCTCTCTAATGACCCTGGTCTGAGAACACAGGCTACTAGCTTCCATCAACCCAAAAGCTCAGATAAGCAACTTAGGCCCATAGGAAAGCTTCCCTCTTCTCACTGTACCTGCCTCTCTGATGTACTCTCCACTGTATTTTAAATGTGCCTTGAGTCATGACTTCGTAAATCTAGAAAACTCCATGAAACTGCTTTCACATTGGAACAGGAGATTTGGGGCAACCTGAATCTGTGTTCCTAGGCCATGGTCACTGAAAATGGCTCCGGAATAAACCGTCCCTTATTCCCTTGAAGATGAGAGCTCTGGCTTTTGCGTTGACATTACTAACACAATGAAAAGTGTTGGAAATGCTACATTTTATTGTTTTCCAGGATTAAATCAACCAAGTCTGTTAAGGTTGATATTTTTTTTTTCCTTTGGTTTTTTTTTTTTTTTGAGGCAGGGTTTCTCCATGTAGCTTTGGAGCCTGTCCTGGAACTCGTTCTGTAGACCAGGCTGAAGGTTGATAATCTAATCAACTACTTTTCGAGGGCCTCACTTCATCTTTCATGAAAGAACATTAGGCTTATATAACTGAGAAGACCCATGAAGAAAAGGAGCCTGAGGAGAGCCCCCAGTCCATTACTTCACATGGTCTCTGGGAAGGAGGCCACTTCAGTGAAGATACATCGACTCCTGCCAGATGTGGCTGCTGAGACCTTCACTCCATAGGAACGGCTCTGCTTAGGAACTGTCAGCCCTGCCCGTCAAGACTCTTGTTACTTCCCAGCTCCGTAAGGAAGGAGTGTAGATCCCACAGCGAGAGGACTTCCTATTGTCCTTCTCTCTTGCCCCTTGTTCTTGTTTGTAAGTCAGTCTGTCAAGGCTCTAACACCCTAGATTTCAAAACCGGGCTTTCTTTGAACTAAGCGAAGTAGTGTAACAGCTAAAGGTAACCTGTAAGCCCCACCTACCCAAGGACAGATAACTTTTGGAATGCTGGGGGGGTGTTGTTCATATAAGATAATAAGTCACATGTTTTCACTTCAACAAACAAGGTTTGTTGTACAGGGTGTGTTATGCCCAGATCGCAGGGACCCCCAAAAGACCACCACGGAGACCGAATCCCATATGTAAAAGCAAAGAGCCTTATTTCCAAGCTTGGAGCTTGGACTCTGTCTGACGCAGTGGTGAGAGCAGAGCCCCAACCCCAGGCAGGGCGGGTTTTTGTTTTTTGTTTTTTGTTTTTTTTTTTTTTAAATTATAACAGAGGTTGGAGTGAGGGGATTTCTAGGGCTCAAGACCCCGACTGGCTGACATTTTTCTAGGGGTCTAGGGAGTGTTTGAAATGTCAGGTACTTCCCCTTAGATGCAGGCCCTCCCTGGGTGGGGTCAGCTCATGGCTTTTCCTGGGTCCAGGTATTGCCTGCCAGAACCTGTGTCTGGGCCTCTAAGCCTGTTATGATGGCAGCTGTGTGGTTAAGCTATTTTGCCCTCACCCCCCTACCCCCAGATGTACCTGATCACATGTAGGCAGGAGATATGCAGACATGAAGTTCATCAGGATGTATGCTTGTCCCTGATTGGCCAAAGGAGGAAAGTACACAGCCTTGTGGGTTTGGCTTTTGTAGGCATCTGACTGATGTAACTCAGCGCCATTCTTTGGGAATCTCAGGAATGGACCTAGCCAGTGACCATCTTCCTGGCCAGTATTTAAACAAAGCTTGCTTTAATTGGACAGTTGTAGATTTGGTCTCTCTCCTTGAAATTTATGGTGTTAATAGTAGCCCCAACCCACTAAATAGAGTGCGGTCTTAGTTATCTCATCCCAAGAAAGGGAGGGAAAATGAACTTCCATTCTTTTGTGATGACTCCACAGCAAGCCGGAGTCACTCAATCTGTTGCTTAGGTTACGAGCCACATAACCAGCCACAGCAAGTTGAAAACAAGGGCTGTCCCAAATATCTGGCTATTGTGAAAGATGCCAGTTAGCTGCTGTCTCCTCGAGAAAAACAAGACTTCTGGCTCAAAATTCCGCAGGAAATTTTTATTTTAGGAAATAAAAGGACAAGAGCATTAAGATTTGCTCAATCTAAACCAAATTTAATTCTAATTTGAAATCTCGATGTTGGTGAGATCCACGGGCCAGTGAGCCTGGGCCTGTACCAGTTACTACCCAAGTATAAGGGGAAGAGAGAATCAGGCGTGAAGACAAGATGCAGAGATATGTTCAAATGCAACCAAATACAGACATTACAGTTTTTCTTCTCAGTGTTGGGGACTGAACTCAGGGCTTCGAGCATGCTGAGAAAGTGTCCTGCCACTGGGCTACACTTCTCAACCCAATGTAGAAATTCATATTTCACAGCTTATAGAAATAATTAGTATTGTTTACCATTATGATCCTTGTCTTTTTGGCTTCTGAGGCTCTTTCATTTTTTTTCCGTTTTAAATGCATTGGACCGTATCCAAATTCCTAAACCAACTACAAGTTTTTTTCACAAAGATAAGAATTTATTTTTACAGTGGTTCCACCCTCCCCCTTTTCCATTTTCTGTAATACTCCTGTATTATTCCTCCCACTCAAAAACAGAGAAAGACAGCCCAACTACTTCCTCCCCCAACATACTTACAGGAAAGAATAGAAACAATTCAACTCCAGCTGGGCCAGCACAAAAGCCAGGAAGCTTTTCTTGGATTTGGGAGTCCTGTGCAAGCAGTGTTAAGTGATTTCCAGCAATTTGGTTTTTATTATTTTTGATTCTGCTCCTGCTGCAGAGACCCTCAGTTGTCTGACATTGATGGTATTCAGTAATCATTGCCAAGCTTAATTCCACTCCAGTTGTTTGGAAGGTTTTAGTGAGCACGGGAGAACGTTTTTATAAAACTCCTTGTTTGGTGCATTGGCAATTTGCTCAGGAAATATGAGTCAAGCTCCCTCCCCCCCCCCTCAGGAAAACAGCTTGATTTATTTCCTTTAAACTGAAGGCAGGACCACAAATACGACCATCACACTTGCCTTACCGTGGTACAAGAACCCCCCACCCCCACTCCCACCCCCCACCCTGGCAGCAATACAGGAAGCAGTGTTTACCTAGGAAGTACACGGGGGAGAATACTTAGGTTAATTTTTGTGAAACCCTGGACAACTGACTGAAATGCCTGTTTAACATATCAGAGTGGACTTGGCAGCTAGGTTGTCCCAGCATCCATCACTCCCTACCTGCTACAGAGCCCTCCCCCCAGCTGCCCTTCCCGATGTGATCCAACCATTTTGTTTTGTTTTGTCATTGTTTGTCTACTCTCTTTTGGGCCTCCTGGCTGCTGCACCTGGTTCCCCTGCTCTCGCCTTTTCCTTCCCCTCCCCCTTCTCCTCACATGTCTCAGGGTCAGGTCTGCTCTGGTTTCTCCCAGATGTCCTTCTCTCCCTTTTACCTATAATAAACTTTCTCCTCCACCATACCTGGGAGCAGTCATGACCTTTCCTTTTCATTTCTTCTTGTCATTCAATTTCAGGTAGTAAGTAGACACATTTTTAATATTACTTATGCATCCATTTAAACAAATCCATGTATTCAGACAATATAGTATGTCAACCCATAATTTCATGGATGTTATTGCTTAAGGTTGGGTTAAATAAAAAGTTTAAAAGTTCAAGGAATAAAGGAAGGGAATGATAGTATGGTTGGCAGACAAGCATGGTGACATCTGAAATCGGTAGCTGAACAGTGGTATATAGACAGGTGATATTCCAGAAACATTGTCCAATTAAAACACCCTAGGACTTGTCTCCAGCAAAATGCTTCCCAATTCAATCCTGCTGCTGAGCAGTTCTGTGCTTTGAGCAACTGCACAAACCTCTGAACTGGCGCCTTCATTTGCAGAATAAGGATAATTCCCATCTAAGATTCGAGATTCCAGTCCAGGATACAGAGAGTATAGCGTGTGCTCATTAAGAGGCACACCCTATCTGATTCTTTCTTATCTGTGTCTCCTGACTCTGACTTATTGCCATTTATCTTAAATAAAAATCTTGAAGCCAGAAAGCAAGCAATCAGTTCTAGCCAACACTAGAAAATGCTGATACCTCAGAGAGACAGAAAATCTCTTGGGCTCTGTCATAGGGCACAGGGGATTGGACTGTCTCCTTGGACTTACTGCAACTGGGACTTGATTTAAAAAGCAAACACCAAGTATGTGATGATTTGCTTTGTGTCTTTGTTGTCCACCCCTCCCCCAGTGAACCATCTCTTCTCTTTCTTGACGCGTGTTTGATGGTTGTGGGATTGTTTTCAGAATCAAGAAGCTGTGATTCAAGTTCAGTAGAGTTCAGCATACTTCTTTTTCCCTGTCAGGTCTTGATTTGCATCTGTTGGTTCTCAGGAATAAATATGAACAAGGCAAAGTTTCTGAACTTTCATTTATTCATTCACAATATTTAGTATTTAAATAGAAACTGTGTAGAATCATGGGAAATCAAACAGAAATCATTACTGTCCACATGGAATTTACAGTATGAAGATGATTGTGGCAGAGTTAGTAGTCTCACAAGAGGACCAGGTTACACAACGGTCATATATATGCAGGCTCCTTGGTTGTCAGTTCAGCCTCTGTGAGCTGTTGCAGGATATTTGATCACACTGTGAACCCTGAGATTGCGTTATTTACTGGAAAAACCTGTTTCTAGCTGTGGTGTTGCTCAGCCCTGGCACACACCTTTAATCCAAAAGCTTTCTGCTTGAATTTTGTAAAGAGGATGAAATAAAATCTACCATAGGTCAAGAGGTGGAGCAAGCAACCAGTTGATAGGAGATAACCATAGAGAATAAGGGGAAGTCAGGAGGGGAGAGAGAGAGAGAGAGAGAGAGAGAGAGAGAGAGAGAGAGAGAGACAGAGAGAGAGACAGAGAGACAGAGAGAGACAGAGAGACAGAGAGACAGAAAGACGCACAGGAAAAAGAAAGGAGGGACATCTGGTTGGAAGCGTTTCTGTTTGATATCATGTAGGAGAAAGCTCTCTTTCTGGGATGACAACTGAGTAGGAAGTAGCTTGGTGCTTTCTCGGTCTCTCTGAGCTAGCAGGTTTTCACCCCAGCATCTGGCTCCCAAGTCTTTATTGATAAAATAGAAAAATAGAGACTTAGTTAAAAACAATAGTGAGCCAACCACGGCAACATGGAAAACATTTAATTGGGGTTGGCTTACAGTTTCAGAGGTTAAGTCCATTATTGTCATGCCGAGAAGCATGGCAGTGTGCAAGCAGACATGGTGCTGGAGAAGGAGTTAAGAATTCTCCAGCTTGAGTCCATCAGAAAGCAAAAGAAGGAGAAACTATGTATCACACCGGGAGTAGCTGGAGCATATATGAGACCTCAAAACCTTCCTCCATGGTAACACACTTCCTCCAACAAGACCACACCTTCTCCAACAAGGCCACACCTCCTAGTGCTACTCCCTATGGACCAAGTATTCAAACACATGAGTCTGTGGGGGCCATTCCTATTCAAACCACCACAAACAGCTAGTGCTCTTAGCTACTGAATCATCTCTGTACCGCATATTAATATTTTCTTACTCAATTTAAGTCTAGATAATGGAAGATCAGGATCAATCTGTTGTTATAGATTTTTTTTTTCCAATTTCCATGGTATAAATGATCTTCTGCTATTCTCTTTCTTTTTCCTTTTCTCTTCATCTTCCCTTCCTTCCCCCAGTCCTGGGGAATGAACCCTCTGAGCTATGTCCCCAATTCTTCTTTAAAGTTTTGTTTTAAGATAAAGTCTTGCAAGGATGGCCAGACTGGCTCTGTGACTCTCCTGCAGGGATCACAGGTGTGCATAGTTCCGGACACTACTGCCACTTTTTAGCTATTTATATGACTTCTCTTGTTTGTTTGTTTGTTTTTCGAGACAGGGTTTCTCTGTGTAGTTTTGCGCCTTTCCTGGAACTCGCTTTGGAGACCAGGCTGGCCTCGAACTCACAGAGATCCGCCTGCCTCTGCCTCTGCCTCTGCCTCCTAAGTGCTGGGATTAAAGGCATGTGCCACCACTGCCCCGGCGACAGGGAACTTTTAAAGGGTACACATGTTGCATTTGGTGGCTGGTGATGACGTGGTTCCTGATGCTGAGTTGCTGAAGGCAAGCTGGGGCTAACACTTTCCCCAGTAACTCAGAGGTACCCATGCTTTCTTGACAAGTGTGATAGTTATGAAAAGTCAACAATAACAAATACACAAGAGAATCCTCATTATAAACAGTGGATTAAATGAATGCAATCATCACACATTTGTAGAGTGACACCCCCAGGCGGCTCAAGAAAAAAAAAACAAAAAAACAAGAGACTGATAGCTGAGTCTGCATAGTTTAATTTGGAATATAGGGCTGAGGAATGAGAACCAATATGCCTATCTAGAGAAAATTTAAAACCAAGCTTGCTGAGAGGGAAGGGAATCACAAGGTGATTCATGTTGTTGTAAAATCCCCCTTAAAAGTGGGTGAACTGAGCCGGGTGTGGTGGTATACTCCAACAATTCTATCACTGGTGAGGTAGAGGCAGGAGGAGTTCTGTAGCACAAATCTTGTAAGGTCTTATTAATAAAAACAAACCTGGGGCCAGGTATTGGGGTGAACACTGGAAGATCAGAGAGACGGAACAGGCCACAGCAACCTCACCTCGCCAATTCCTCAGCTGATCCTGTTTTCCTCAGACTGGAAGCCTCTGAGTCCTCATCCAGAATAAATCTTAGCTGAACTGCTGCTCAAAAGCCTAAAAGCTTAACCAGCCTAGTTCCTGGTCCTTGGACCTTATATACCTTTCTGCTTTCTGCCATCACTTCCTGAGATTAAAGGCGTGAGTCACCATGCCTGGCTGTTTCCAGTGTGGCTTTGAACTCACAGAGATCCAGATGGATCTCTGCCTCTGAAATGCTAGGGTTAAAGGTGTGTGCTACCACTGCCTAATCTCTATGTTTAATATTATGGCTTTTCTGTTCTCTGACCCCAGATAAGTTTATTAGGGTGCACAATATTTTTGGGAACACAATATCACCACAGAGTTCAAATAATATCACCACAGAGTTCAAGGTCATCCTCAGCTATATAGTAGATTCTGGGCTAGGCTGAACTACATGAGACCCTGTCACAAACCAACAATCAACCCAAAAGCATTGGAACTAGAAACATGAAAAGATAAAATTGGAAGAAATCTCTAAAAGTAAAGCAAAAAAAAATAAAAATAAAGAAAATAGAGGGGAAAAAAAAGCAGTTCCTCTCAGGTTGGGATGGTCTTTGACTCATCTGCATACATTGCAGGATCTTCCTTTTCCAAAACAGAGAAGCCTGAGGCTTGAGTCACAAGGAATCTTGTTACTACCGGTTCCCCTAACCAGAAACTCAAGGTACCAGTCACCTCCGGGGGCTACACGATCCCCACAACCTTGGAGTAATCAGACTTTATTCCTTTCAGGGTGGGGGAAGCCATTAACTCCAGCGAGCAATGTAACCTGGTGTGGTAAGGCCAGTCTTTGAAAATAATGACCTGCCAGGGTTGCATGAGCAAACGTCTAGTGGTGTGGTGGAGGAACCCTATTTGAAATTTATTGGTCAATTAGAGTGGATGGGGTGGTTTGAATGTAATTGGCCCCAATAATCCCATACAGAGTGGCAATATGAGGAGGTATAGCTTTGTTAGAGTGGGTGTGGCCTTGTTGGAGGAAGTGTGTCACTGTGGGGGCAGGCTTTAGGGTTTCCTATGCTCAGGAAACTGCCCAGTGTCTCAGCTGACTTCCTGTTGTCTACAAAATATAAGATTTTCAGCTACTCCAGCACCATGTCTGCCTGCACACTGCCATGCTCTCTGTCATGATGATAATGGACTGAACCTCTGAAATTGTAAGCAAGCCACCCTAATTAAACATTTTCTTTTTTTAAAAAATTTATTTATTTATTACATATATCGTATTCTGCATGCATGCCTGCATGACAGAAGAGGGTACCAGATCTCATTACAGATGGTTGTGAGCCACCATGTGGGTGCTGGGAATTGAACTCAGGACCTCTGGAAGAGCAACCAGTGCTCTTAACCTCTGAGTCATCTCTCCAGCCCTTTAAACATTTTCTTTATGAGAGTTGCTGTGGTCATGGTGTCTCTTCATAGCAATAAAAACTCTAACTAAGACAGGGGGACTCGTACTTTAGCCCAGCTGGCTATCCCTTCCATTCTGCGCATTCTGACACCCTATCCTGTCTAGTGGTCTCTCTCATAAAGAAAGAGAACTCTTAATCCCAAGAGGAGCAATTGACCCTCATGTTTATTTAGATGCTGTTAGAGCACCCTGAGGAATCTCAAATGAATTTAAGACTTGGAATCAAACCTTAGCTTAGTCTTCTGTACTCTGGTGGTCTGCTGTTAATAGAAACATCAACTGGATTAGTTATAGCTACTATAACCAGCCAAGATTTGTTCATTATGCCCAAGATACTGTAAGAGGAATCTCTGAGCATCTTGACCCCACTAATTGAATGGCTTGAGAAAATAGAATAGTCATAAACATGATAATAACTGAAAAGGGTGGGAGTCTGTGAAATGTTAGAAGGACCATGTTGCATCTACATTTTCAGGAACATGACTCCAGATGGGAGCATTACTAGAGCCCTGCAAGGCCTCCATGCTCTTGGCAAAGAATTGGAGAAAAACTCAGAAATAGGCGACTCTTCTCCAATGTCATGGAACAGTGGTTTAGCAAATGGAAGGAAATGGCTTCAACTTTATTTATTTATTTATTTATTTATTTATTTTTTTTTGGTTTTTCGAGACAGGGTTTCTCTGTGTAGCTTTGCGCCTTTCCTGGAACTCGCTTGGTAGCCCAGGCTGGCCTCGAACTCACAGAGATCCGCCTGCCTCTGCCTCCCGAGTGCTGGGATTAAAGGCGTGCGCCACCACCGCCCGGCTTGGCTTCAACTTTAACATCATTAATAAAAGTCTTGATCTTAATGGAATGTGGTATAAACCCCTATGCCACAGGGCCCATTAAATTAAGTTAGGGAGATGGCATTGCCAAGTGACTTATGAGTTACAGAGACAACCATTGCAAACTGCACCTACAACTGTATCATATATCCTCTACATTCTAGATATCCAGGAAAAGGAAGCCCAGTACCTTTTAATGGAATTTGAAGAAGAAAAAAATAAAATGTATATAACAAGGGAGGAAATTGTTAGAAACATGGCTTTGTTGTTGTTGTTTTTGGTTTTTTGTCTGTTACATTTATTTATTTTTTTATTTTGCCATCAAAGCATTGATGTAAAACCCAGAGGTCTTGTCCTAAAGGGAATAAGAGACAGTTTATTCTGGAGCCATTTTGAATGACCCTGGCCTGAGAACATAGATTTAGGTTGCCCAAAATTCCATCTCCAAGGTGAAAGCAGTTTCATGAAGTTTATATATATATAGTTTTACAGAACAAAGAATGTCATGAATCAAGACAAGTTTAAAACACAGTGGAGAGAACATCAGAGAGACAGGTACAATGAGATGGGGGAAGCTTTCCTATGGGCCTAAGTTGCTTATCTGAGCTTTTGGGTTGATGGAAGCTAGTAGCCTGTGTTCTCAGGCCAGGGTCATTAGAGAGGCAGGTACAGTGAGATGGGGGAAGCTTTCCTATAGGCCCAAGATGCTCTTGGGTTGATAGAAGCTAGTGGCCTGCTAAGTTAATAGATTCTAAAAGGTTTCCATCTATTAGTCACAAGATATTCGTTCTGATACACAGCTGGAGGGCTAGAACTAGCCCAAGATAAGGTAACTAACCTCTGGACCTGCACCATTTCAATCTCCCCACAGTATCAGTCCCAATCAGTCAATCAGTCTCTGCAGACACAGCTTCCTTCCAGGAGTTCTCTGTTCACAAAAAAATAGTCAGGCCAACAAGGGCCCATATTCCCAGAACCTTGTTCTGTCTCTTTGTGCCCATTAGCCAATTGTGTCAGATGTGAAGTCAAATTCCCACCAATGGGATGAAACACAGTCACTACATTTTCAGGTATAAAAGACAGAATCCATCTTGGCCCATTAACTTGTTTTGGTTTCTGGTGTACACACTTTTTTTTTTTTTTAAATAAATGTGTGTGTGTTCATTCATGGTTCTCCAATGCTATTCTTTTTCAACACTAAGGACAAAGCAGTTCTTGAACATTTCTAAAAAGAAAGAACAAAACAAAACAAAAAAACTCGATAGTTTACATAGCTTCTTGCTTGTTCTAACAAAAGCACAGTGGAGAAATAGCTTCAGAATCTCGTGGTAAAGGACTTCTACTTAGAATTCTATTATCCATAAAACTTTCATTCCAACTGAGGGTAAAGCACAGATATTGCAGATGTTCTGGTCCTTAAAACTGTAGCGAACATGTGCCTTTTCTCAGGAATAAGTAGCAAATGTGCTCTACTATGTAAGGAAGCAAACAAGAAAGCAAAACTCTAAGACTTCCCCATGTTAGATGAGAAGCAATTTCAGTCATTTTAGTATCTTTCACGATCAAAAACATCACCAAGAAAGTAAGAAAGAAAAAAAAAGGCAAGATCCTGAAAACACGGGATTCAACCTGGGAAATTGAAGGTACTCTTCTGGGATTGTGCACAAGAGACCAGAATGATACCTGGACCTACACAGTATCTCTACAGAGTGACTTGTCCTGGGGCAGGGAGCTTGGAAACTTGGGAAACTTTGTCAGAAAACCAAGAGAAATAACAAACAACCTGATGCATTTGAAAATTATGGGAGAAAACATATTACTTTGGATAAATGTTTGCTAATGAATTAATTGTGAGTTCATAGAAATGCTAAGCAAACAATAGTGATGTGCCAAGGGCTGTGGGAGTATACAGCAGGTGACAACTAGTATTTAACAGGTCAACCCACCAGACGGGGGAGCCCCATGGAGTTACTGACTATATAAATGACTGGTTGCTCTTGTCTGTAATCTTTCTCATGTGCCACTACATTTCTTTCCTAAGAACTGCCATGGGTGTTTTCCCACTGTCTGTGTGTTTATTTCATGAAAATATTCCATCTTTGGGCACGCATATGGCTGTGGATGGTCAGGAAGATGACTTCTGCTTAAGCTGTATAGTTCTGATAAATAGAAATAATACTAGAGTATTTTTCATAACTGACACAGGAAAGTAACAGTATGCTCAGTCACAAAGACAGCTAATTTTAGACTTCAGAACAAATTCAAAACAGACTAGCTTTCCCTGCAGAGAATACACAAAGGCAAATTTCTAGGTGTTTATTGCTAAATAAAGGTCAGACATGAAGCAACTTTGGTAGACATAACCCCCTGCAGTAATTCTCTTTCTGCACATACCCCTACCACTCAAGGCTCAACCAACTAACTGTTATTGTTAAGTTCTGGATTTCAATGCCACTTTCTATCTGGGAAAGAGCTATGTGCACGGCCAAGCATTACTCACTGGCCGGTTAATGAGACACTTCCAAGCCTGAGAGAAACCGTGTGATTCCTTATGTGTATCAGTTTGGCTCTGTCTCTGATTGTTTACTCAAGAAACGCTTTGTGACCCTGAAAATGTAAGTCATATTTGTGCAGAGTTTGTCTGTGAAAAGGGGCTGTGTGGGGCTGTGTGGAGAGCTGCTGTATAAAGAGCTGGGCAGAGGTGAGAGTGTGTGTGTGCTGAGTGAGGAACGTAGCTAAATAGGCAGAGAGAAAAGTGTGAGAGATAAAAGAAGAAGAAGTGTGAGAGTAGTGGGAGAGAGATTTGGAACCAGAGAGAACTGGAACCAAAGATTTACAACTACAGAATTAGAACAAGAGAATTAGAGCTGAAGAAGAATAAAAGAGAATGACCCTCAGGTCGTGTGTGAATTATTATAGATAAGAAATCTTTCTATTCCTGCTCTTGAGAAGTCTTTCTCTGAGTAACCCTGGGTAGCATTTCTGGGAGCAGCTAGACTTCCATGCTATTAAAGCAATGATTGTTACTAATCCAAAAAAAAAAAAAAAAAAAAAAAAAAAAAAAAAAAAGTACAGCTGGGTATGGTGGTGCAAGGCTTTAATCCCAGCATCTTTGGGCTGATGTTGTGGGAATCTTTCTGAAATAAGCACTCCAACACCAATGAGAGAGGAAGAGAGATATGACCAGTGGGCAGAAACCAGGAGAGTTCCTGAGAGGTCTCCGTCTTGGGTCCAGTTTGCATTCTCTTTTTTGTTTGTTTGTTTGTTTGTTTGTTTTTTGAGACAGGGTTTCTCTGCGTAGTTTTGGTGCCTGCCCTGGATCTTCCTCTGTAGACCAGGCTGGCCTTGAACTCACACAGACCTGCCTGGCTCTGCCTCCTGAGTGCTGGGATTAAAGGTGTGCACCACTGCTGCCCGGCCTCATTTTATACTCTAAAAACTATGAGGTGGGGTGAGGATGAGCAAGCAAGTGGGATTCTGCATCCATGGCAGCCAGCATTTTGTTTTTAAAGATTTATTTTTATGTGCATTAGTGTTTTGCCTGCATGTATGTCTATGTGAGGGTGCCAGATCCTCTGGAGCTGGAGTTCCAGACATGTGGGTGCTGGGAATATGAACCTGGGTTCTCTGGAAGAGCAGCCCATGCTCTTAACCACTGAGCCATCTTTTTGTTCTTAAAGGTATATATTATAGTTGAGAGGTGTAAGCTTTTGTGGTCAGGTTGTTAAGAGCAATGACCCATTGTTTCAGCTATTTCTCCAGGTCATTCTGTCCCAGGAGGCAAGTGAAGTCAAGCTTGGTAAGTAGGCAGTACAAGTAAATCTAATGGTTGGTCTTTCTTTCTTATTCTCCTTACAGAGGCAGGCAGATCTCTGTGAGTTCCAGGCCAGCATGGTCTATATAGTAAGTTTTAGGCCAGCCAGAGTTAAACAGTGAGACCCTATCTCAAAAAAAAAAAAAAAAAAAAGCAAAAAAGAGAAATGTCATTATTACATGCTACATGCTCACCTTGAGTTAACTGTTATAGAATAATGTAACTTGCTGAGGGATAATGCTCTTATACACTGTAAAGCTTTGTCACTCATACTGGCTTAATAAAACGCTGATTGGACAGTAGCCAGGCAGGAAGTATAGGTGAGGCAACCAGACTGGGAGAATTCTGGGAAGAGGAAGGGTGGAGTCAGGAGTCACCGGCCAGATGCAGAAAAATCAAGATGGGAATGCGGCACTGAGAAAAGGTACCAAGCCACGTGACTAAACACAGATAAGAATTGTGGGTTAATTTAAGTGTAAGAGCTAGTTAGTAATAAGCCTGAACTACCGGCTGAGCATTTATAAATAATATTAAGCCTCTGAGTCAATTATTTGGGAAGCGGCTGCTGGGTATTTGGGAACAGGCAGGTGGGAGAGACGCTTCTGCCTATAGTCACTGTTAGGTCACATAGCAGGTCCCCAAATGGCAGCACTGCTGACATCCTAAAATAGCTGCTCAGGCCCAACCCAGGACAGAAAACAGAATCCTAAACTCGACATTCCTCAAAAACCTTGTGATACAGTTTTCTGTTTACCAGAAAAGCCACTGCTTAGCCTCTCTGCCCCTAATGGGTCAACAGAAGAGGGCAAAATACATTTGGTTCCCAATAACCTGGTTGGCTTGGGAACACCCACCCTGTTGACTATTGTCTAAAACCCAATTGCTTTCTGGTTGAGTTGCTGGTCTCTACTCCTGTGAGGCAGCCCATCAGTTTGTCCCCAATAAACTGCTTCTCTCTGTGGCATAGTCCCATTGGGTGGTTTTACTGCACTCACTTTCAATAGCCATATAGGGAGATGTGGAGTAGAGAATTTATGAGTGTGTGAGTGCTTGCCTCTCCGTGTGTTTACCATGGGACATGTGGTGGGAAAAACAACTTAATCTTCATCTTCTAGAGCAGAAAGTCAAAGATATGAATGTGAGAACACAGGCTGGAGAGATGACTCAGCAGTTAAGAATACTTGGTGCTCTTGCAGAGTGTGGAGACCCACAAAGTTTTCCTAGTGAGAGCTGAGCTTGCTTTACCCAGCAGGGCTGCATTAGAGGATGGCTTGACCACGTGTGTGGTTACCAGGTGATTGGAAGGGTCTGCACTTGGCTGTGCTAGGGGGAGGTCTTTTGCTCCACCCCTTGGCATTCCTGTAAAAAGCCCTTTAGAAGAGACTGAAGGAGCGGGTGGATATTAATCCAGGCCCTCCTGAGGCTATCCTGTGTTTCTGTTTCTCTCCCCTCTATCCTTCTACCTAATATCTCTTATCCCTTTCTCCTCAAGAGTACCCTGGGGAAAAAGTGGGATGTGGGTTCCCCCACAGCAGAGGACCCAGGTTCAAATCCCAATCTACTTTATGGTTTACAATAATCCTTAATTCTAGACCTAGGGAACCCAACACCCTCTTCTGGCCTCTGCTGGCACCAGGCATGCACATGGTGCACATACATGCATGCAGGCAAAACACTCATACACATTAAACAAAGAAACAAACAAACAAATAAATAAATAGAAAGAAATTGAGAACACTTCAAATGGAAGCTGGTACAGAATGTTCTTTAGGAAAGGCAAGGGCCAACAAGAACCACAAATGCAATGGAAAACTTGTTGCTTGTGAGTCATGAGATTTAGGGGTAGAAAAGGAAAAACTTTGGTTGGAGCCTCTTGCTCACCCTGTACAATCCAGAAAGCTCCATTCTCTCCCCCTGCCCCAACCCTGCCTGCTAAGAGAGTCTCTGAACAAAGGAAAGGCACCAAAAAGCCCAGTTCTGCCTTCTTGGCAACGATTGCAACTTCCCCTCCCTGAAGTTGCCAGCCGTCCAAGTTCCCGCCTAAGCACTCAGCTTTTGACCATACTTGGACACAAGCCTGGTCTGTGGCAGATAGGTCATCACCCATCATCTACAACCTATAAAATCTCTGTGCTTTAGTTCAGGGGTGTGACTTCTCTGGCCTCAATCTCTGAAACCAGAGAACCCCCTGGGAGTTGCTTTCAATAAACCTGTTGTTACACTTTTTCAATTCAACTTGATCTGTGTCAGCGGAGAAACTTAATATTTTGATGTTGAAAATCCAGGAGGAGTCAAATAGACAGTTTCAAAAGTCTATTTTCATTTATGAGGGAGACAAAGGTTAAGAACCCCAGCTCAGTAGACCAGGTCCTCTGACCACTTGAGGGGGGGGGGCTGTTAGTCTTCTATCTTTCTGTCCACCAGATGCAATCCAGCTTTTAACTTGGCGTAAGTCCATTTCCCAGCCACCACCTAAAGAGATACTAGGTATCTCCATCTGGGTCCAGGATCTCCAGGATCTCCTGCTAAGCAGTGGATGCACCAGGGCAATCCCTTTCCATTCAGGAGCAGAGATAGTCTCTGTTCTGGGGAGCCTTTGGGTTTCCAGATGTCCTTCTCAAATGCTACCCCACCCCCACTTCTTGACCCCAGGCTATTGCATGGGACATCATGCCCTAGTCTTTGGTTTCCCACACAGGCTTGGAAATGGGCAGCACCATGCCTAAACCTGATCCCCAGTCACCCCTGGGGTGTCTGCTGTGAAATTTATCCAAATTGGGGCTGTCTCACACCGTACGCCCAAAATGCCTGGTTTTCTTTTGTTGTGTGGCCTGGCCTCAGTACACTCTTGGTAAACAGTCAAAATGGCCACCAGAGGGCACTCTTGACTTTAACATCCTCTGTGATCTTGAAATTGTCTGCCGGCATAGGAACGAGTGGTCTGAGCCACTCGGGGTTTTGGGACTCCTCCCCTCCCCCAACTACCAGGACTATGGGCCCAAAAGTTCCCAATGTAAGATTTTAAGTTCCTAAACTTTAACTTCTATCCCTATCTGTCCCCAGCAGATTTCCATTTGACTGACAGACACCACCCAGGAATCATCTCTGGACTACAAACTGCTCCAAATTGCTGAAAGCCCTGGATTTGCTGAAAGCTGATATGAACCAGCCCAACCAATGTGGTTGTTTCCTTTCTCTTCGGCTGTTTCAACGAACTAGATGCTTCTGATGAGTGCCCCATTGCTTGAATCCCCTCCCAGCCTTTGACTGGCATCCCAGCTTTCCTGGGCCCTGACAACTTCCTAATTTCAGTAGGAAGTAGTTACAGAAGAGAGTACATTGCCCATTGTCTTCAAGGAAAGGCTGGAATATTAGGTCCAAAGGAAACTCCCTGGCAAAGGGAATAAAATGGTTAACTATAGAGCATATTGGAAAGCCAGGAAAGGTACCTGTTAAAACTGAATAGACCAAGATTCATCAGCTGATTCATTAGCTGAAGTAGTTCTACAGTATGATAGGGCACTCAGCCTGCTCCTTGTAAAACTAGGAGGTTATTGTATGGCTTTAAGAGAAAATTGTTGTTTCTATACAAACCACTTGGGAATCATTAGAGATAATCTGACTCAAAAAACATTGCAAAGGGCGGGGGGACCAGAGATGAAATAAATGACTGTTCCTATTCTCATTTTCAGGCTCCTTCTAGATAGTAACTCTGATGTCAGCTATCACAGAACCTTTGGCCCTTCTGTTTCTGCTAACTATTATTGGCCCTTGCATCATTAATGCCTTAACTAGATACATAAAATTCCATTTGGGTGCCATTAAGCTGATGGTTATTAGATCCCAATATGAACAGGTACTCACCATAGAGTAAAGAATTTGATTCAGGATACAACTCAGTTGGGAAATGTGATGGTTAATTATGGTTTAAGTTTAAATTACTATGCTTAAGAGATTTATAAAACAAAAATACCTCTAACCTGTAAGCTCCAATTGCCAAAGGACAATACACCTCCCTGGAATGCTGGGGGCTGTTGTTCATGTAGGATAACAAGCCACATGTTTTTGCTTCTCTAAACATGCTTGGTTGACCCAACTGCACAGGATGTGCTTGATCACATGTAGATGGGAGGCACATCGACAGGAAGTACATCTGGACACATGCTTGCCCCTGATTAGATGAAGGAAGGAAATTTATAGCCTTGTGGGGTTTTGCCTTCACAAGCCCCTGCCTAATGTAGTTTAGTGCCATACTCTGGGAATCCCATGAATGGACCTAGCCAGTGTCCATTGTCCTAGCCAGTATTTAATAAAGCTTGCTTCAAATTTGGCCCAAAAATTGTGGTAATGGTCTTATACTTGCCTGGTGGGATTTGCAATAGCTCAATAGTAAACATTTTAAATAAAAAATGCAGATAGTGCTGGGCAGTGGTGGTATACACCTTTAATCCCAGCATTAGGAGGCAGAGGTAGGTGGATCTCTGAGTTTGAGACCAGCCTGGTCTATAAAGAGAGTCCAGGACAGCCAGGGCTACACAGAAACACTGCCTCAAAAAATCCAAAAAAGAAAAAAGAAAGAAAATTCAGATAATAAGACAATTTATAATATGTAATGCAGTTGATAAAAATTTTAATAAAAACTGTTCTCACAAGCTTAACAAAATACACACATTCTAAATTTAATTATTTTAGTAATTCTGACTCTTTAAAGAACTCTGACCCTCAGAGTTGAGACACTACAGCTGCTAGCCAGGGAAGAAGGCAGGCAGTCCTGCTGTAGCTGGTGGAGCTCTCCAGGCTCCGGCTCAGCTCCTCCACCAGTTCCATATCCAACAGTATCAGACCTTGGCCTCTCTTTCTGGCCCTGTGCTTCATCGTCTCCAGTGTGATAGGGTTTGTGCTCTCCACTCTGATGCTGACCTGACTCTGACCTCTTGTAACCCATGCGAGGCTAGAAAGGGGATGTCATTCTGCTGATGATTCGTTGTGAGACATTCTTCACAGTATATGGGAAAACACAGTCTGCTCTTCACAGTATGGAAAAACACAGTATGCTGACATTGCTTTTCTCAGGGGGAGGAAAGTGCCTTTTCATATAGCCCAGGTGAACCTAGAACTCACTTCTCCAGTGTTGAATTATATGTATGCCCACCATACCAGCCTTCTACTAGAAGTTCTTTTTACTGG
>CABHPQ010192764.1:0-26295 GCA_902168405.1 Peromyscus aztecus
AAAGGGCTTCTAGCACAGAGAGGACTGTTCTTCCCTCTGCGACCGTGGACTATAAGGAATAAGTAGCCAGCCAGCACCTCCAGGCCATCCTCCTTTGGTTCCTATGTGCCCAGCTGTTGTTCGAATCTTAGATGGTCTTTTAATAAAAAATCCAGAGCCAGATATTGGGGTGTAAGCTGAAAGATCAGAGAAGCACAGCAAGCCACAGCCAACCTCACCTCGTCAACTCCATGAATCCTCTGACTGAAAGCCTCTGAGTCCTCACCCAAAAAGGTCTCAGCTGAACTGCTTTAGTTCCTGTCTCCTCACGCCTTATATACTTTTTTTTTCCACCCAGCCACGTCACTTCCTGGGATTAAAGGCATGTGTGCTTCCCAGTACTGGGATTAAAGGTGTGTGCCACCACTGCCTGGCTCTGTTTCCAGTGTGGCCTTGAACTCACAGAGATCCAGATGAATCTCTGCCTCCCAAATGATAGGATTAAGGGTGTGTGCCACCACAGTCTGGCCTCTATGTCTAATCTAGTGGTTTGCTCTGTCCTCCAATCCCCAGGCAAGTTTATTAGGGTACACAATATATCACTACACTCTGCTAATCTGGAGGAGCGCAACTATTTACCTTTCCCCATTGTATTTGCTCCCTAGAGGAGGGGGTCACAGCTAACAAATGATGTCAACCATTGTCTTAAAGAACAAGAGTCAACTACCTGTAGGTACGTTGGAAGACACTCCCAGGCAAGTGCTGAGAGAGGAAGATGTGGAAAGGCAAGAAATGTGCTATGCTGTGCTGTGGAAAATGGTGGCCCGGAACCCAGGATCACAAGGGCAGAGGCAGAAGCAAATGCTGTCTTGGGAGTCAAACTCCATTTCATAAACAATGGTCTACATTATGCTAAGGAGTGTGCATTCCTTTGTAAATTATATTTGCATACTAGCCACACCCACTTTTTCTTTTGTTGTTTGTAAGAAATAGGCTTTGAACTCCATGGGTGACAATAAAATAAGGGAGTCAACTGCTGGCAGGGTAGCCCCTCCAGAACCATAATCAAGAGTCGGTGAACTGAGAGGTCCTGCCGTTCCTTTATGATCCATGTTTCAGTCCCACAGACCTCCCAAGCTAAATTACCACTAAGTACTATCTGAACACAGGCTTTTCTTGAAGGCCCTAATTTTGCTGTGTTGACTGAGGCCTTGAGTGACTCTATTATTGGAAAAGGAAGCATTTGTGTTTCAAATACAGGAAATCTAAACAATTAGCTCCCGTGAACTCCAGCCGCCTGGGTTAAAGGCCTGGGACTGGATGTCTTTGTTTCATGTTAGGCTATTGAGGAAGTGTTTTACAGGCTAGAGTCTTGGCTTTACTAGGTTGTTTGGAGTCAATAGGGTCAGCTGGGAGATCTTGAACACTGATTATTATTTATAGCGGAAAAAGGTGTACACCAGAGAGGCTTTCAGAGGGGGCGGAGAGCAATCTCTAACATGTATTGTATATTTGGGTATTCAAAGGTGGGAAGGGCCACTTGTGCTGGCCAGAGAGAAACTAGCGTGGGAAGAAAAGAAAATAGAAATAGTTATTACATGCTGTTGCCAGGGGAAATTCACCCCTCAGAGGCAGGGAAGTGCCATGTGTTAGACACAGGGTGGCTAATATAGGCAGGCAGAAAGAGTTGAAGATCACCAGAAAGACTCATGTCACAGAGCGGAGTGCCCGCGCTGCCTCCAGAGGAATGTAGAAAAGTCCAGAGTTAAACTGTAATAAACATAAGAAAGAGCTTCCTTGTGCTCGGTATCTCCTGGTAAACCATTCTGAACAATCGTTTTGCCAAATGAGAAAAAACTATATATCTCGGGGCAACGTTACATGTTCAGAAAACTGATCTTTTTTTTTTTCTTTTCATTTTTAAGGTTTTATTTTATGAGGCTAGAGGGATGCCTCGGAGGTTAAGAGCACTGGCTACTCTTGCACAGGTCCAGGGTTCAGTTCCTACCACCCATATGGTAGCTCAAAACTGTGATTCCAATTCCAGGATATCTGACACCTTTTGGCCTCCACAGACACCGGGCATGCATGCATGCAAAGAGTCATATAAAAAAATAAAAATAAAAAAATCTAAAAAAAGGATTTTATTTTCGTGTGTGTGTGTGTGTGTGTGTGTGTGTGTGTGTGTGTGTATAAGCGCTATGTCTGTAGAGGCTAGAAGAGGGTGTCAGATGTCAGATCTCCTGGAGCTGGAGTTATGGGGGGTTGTGAGCCACCCAATATGGCACCCAACATGAGTGTGAAGAATCCACCTCCAGTTCTTTGCAAGATAGAAAGTAAGTGCTCTTAACTGCTGGGCCATTTCTCCTGAGCCCTGCTCATTATCTCTAATGAAGGAGGTTACTTACAAGCATGAGATAAGACTTCCTGAGTTCAAATCTCAGTGCTGTCCTTTACCAGGTGTACGATCCCTGTGAGTTTCTCAGTCTCTGTGCTTCCATGTCCTCATCGATAAACAGAGGATAACAATGTCATTCATTTCACAACCTCACACTGCTTAAATGTAAAGGCAGAGAATGTAAGACAGTAGATTAGCAACATGCTACTTACAATGGTGCAGTGAGTGGAAGACTCTCTAGGGCTGTGACACTTAAGGGGCCATCCAAAGGAGGCGTAAGAACCAGTAATGTTGTGGAATAATCTTTTAGTAAAAAACTAAACGGCCAATAGCTAGGCAGGATTTCCAGGCACAGAGGATTCTGGGAGGAAGAAGGGAGGAGATGCCAAGAGACAGAGAACAAGCAAGACATGCAGGAGGAGAGGTAACGTCCATGAGCCATGTGGCAGCACATAGATGAAAAGATATGGGTTAATTTAAGTTATAAAAGCTAGCTAGAAACAAACCAAAGCTATCAGCCAAGCTTTCATAATAAATAATAAGTCTCTGTGTGGTTATTTGTGATCTGGCTGGTGGGACAGAGAAAGACTCGTTACACAGTAATGACTAGAGAGTTTCTGAAACAGGAAATGCTGGGTGCACCGATGAGGAGCAGGAAGAAGCTTATTTGAAGAATATTGGGGAGGAGGTGAAGAGGTGAGACCTCTTCTCTGTGTGGTAAAACACGGTAAGCAAGAAAAAGTTGTATTAATTATTTGCTGCTCCATTAACCAATCACAACAAACTTAAAACAGCATCACCTATGTCCTTGCCGATTGGCATCTAGGTGGGTTTGGCTGAGCACCCAAGACTGAAATCAAGGGCTGGGCTTTCATGTGGAGACCAAGGGAGAACACAGTTCCAGTGTCATTTGGACCTTGATAGAACTCAATGCCTTGTTGGTATAAGACTGGAGTTCTTATGACCTCGCTAGTTATCAGCTGGGGCATTTTTATTAGAAAATTGCCTCTATCCTTTGGCTCATAGTCTTTTTTAAAGCAGGAAAAGAAAGGGTCAAATCTTTCTTGCCTTTTGAATTCTTCTGACTTCACTTTTAAGGGCTTGGATAACATCCCCTTTGCCACATAACAGCACAATCATGGGGAATAACTACAAGGATTAGAGATGATGGGGCCCATATTCTTCCTGCTGCATTCAGGAAATGCATTTGAGCTTGAGTCAAACCATGAAAGGTGTTATAGGATCAATAGGGAAATGTTGTTGGTACTCTAGGCAACCAAGAAAACCTGTAAAATTTTAGCTTGTCTTGATCTGATTTATATTTCCAAAAGAAAATATGATTCCATGTTGTTCCTCTCTTGGCTTAATGGCTGCACATGAATGTACTGATATTTTAGTTATCATCTGCTGCCCTATGGCCCCTCATCCAGTGCCCCGCCAGCCACTCAGGCCACAGCCTGATGTTGCTTTCTGTCCCGAGGTCCCGGCTATGCCACGGTTGTGATATGTAGGTTTAAATTAAGTCTCTATCGTTCTATTTATCAATAAGACTCAGGAGTCAAAGGCTGGGATGAAAACCTGCTAGCTTAGAGAGGATCACCTTGCTTTTTGACCAGAGACACCACAAGAGAAGCATCTCTTCTCTCATCCTAGAACCAAGAGATTTCAAACTCTTACCCCTTTCCTTCCTGTGCATCTTCTCTATCCAAACTGCTGACTTCTCTATGGCCAATTCAGTCAGCAACTCACTGGCTTTGCCCCCTGACTCAAGGTTTAACTTTATGGGGAAGTCTTGGGAGTGTCAGAGTGAGATCAAAATATCCCACAACGGTTCCATGTGGAGAATAAGGAACCAAGGGGGTGGAAGCAGAGGCAGAGAGGGTCCGGCTATCCAAATGTGAGATGGAAGTTCCTTGGAAGATGACAGCAGCAGTGGGGATGGGAAGAGAGCATGGATTTGGGCTTTCTTTGGGTTAAGCCAAGGAAACTTGGCCAAGCGAAGGTGTAGGAACCATAGGGGAAAGAAGCCATCAGCTTAGAGAATGGCGGTGCCATTGAGTGGGATGGGGAAGAAAGGGGTCGGTGTTCTAGGGTCAGGAGGAGGCTTGGAAATCTTAAGTCCTGTTTGATCACTTCGTATCAATGTGAAAACACAGCTCTCACCTCAAAGGGGACAGGAGATAGTTTGTTCTGGAGCCAAATACGGGTGACCATGCCCCAGAAAGAGATTTAGGTTACCCCAAATTCCATGTTCTAGCATGGTAGCAGCTTCATGAAGTTTTGATAGTAGCAGAGCAAACAAAGTCATGTATCAAGGCACTTTTTCAAATACATTGGTGGCAACATTAAGTAGGTGGTCATAACAAAGCGGAGAAACCTCAGTTAGGGCCTCAGATTCTCTCTGATGACTCTTAGACAGTGGGTGGGTAGAAACTGGGCTTTGTTAATATAGTTCAAGAAGTTTTTAAATGTGTTAGTCACAGATGTTAGGTCTGACACAGAGGTGGGCAAGCCATGGCTATTTAGGGGCCTAAAGGATACCCAAGGCAAACTACAACCTCTCCAATCAGCCAATCAGCGTTCCCTGACACAGCTCCTTCCCAGGGATTCTCCTTGACAGTAGGCATTCAGACCTCTGCTTCCACTTCCCACCACATCCACCCCTCCCCCACAGTCCAGCCGCCCCAGAGATTGTTTTCAAATGTAAACCTTCTTCCGTGTCTTCTCCCATTCTCAATCACAGATGGCTTTGATGCATAGAGTAACATTGGTTTGTTTTGTTTAACACAATCTACCAGATCCTCTACCACCTGGCCCCTGGCCACCTCTATAATAACTTCATTTGCCTCCATTTTCCTCCTTGTCTTTCGTGTGTTGTTGGCTGCACCTGCCTTCTCCTAACGTCTGCTTTGCAAACCTGTTCCCATATCTGAGCTTTTGTGCTTAATTTTTCAGCAAAATCTTTACTTGGGATATTTGAAGGCCACCTACTTTCACTTCTTAGGGTTTCTGCACAAATACCTCCCTGGAGAAAAATCATTTATACTATCCTGTGTAAGACTGGCAACACTGGGGCCAGGAAGATGGCTTGGTCACTCAGAAGCAGGATAATCCGAGTTTGATTCCCCAGAACCCACTGAAAAAACTGGACATTGTAGTACATACTTGTAATCTCAACACTGAGGATGCCTGGGGCTCACAGTCCAGCAAGTCTTGGTAAGTTCCATGTCAGTCACAGGCCTTGTCTTAAAAAGTGTGTGTGTGTGTGGGGGGGGTGTGTGTGTGTGGCAGGCATGGTGGCACATATTTTTAACCTCCACACTCTGTAGAAGCAGGCAGATCTCTATAAGTTTGAGGCCAGCCTGGTCTACTTACCAAGTTCCAGGCCAGCCAGAGCTACATAGTAAAGCCCTGTCTCAAAAAGTGCTAGGATTGGGCTGGAGAGATGGCTCAGAGGTTAAGAGCATGGACTGCTCTTCCACATGGACCCGGGTTCAATTCCCAGCACCCACATGGCAGCTAACAACTGTCTGTAACTCCTGTTCCAGGAGACCTGAAACCCTCACACAGACATACATGCAGGCAAAACACCAATGCACATCAAACAAACAAACAAAGTGCTGGGATTAAAGGCATGCACCACCACCGCCTAGCTGTCACTTCAACTCTTCATCCCATTTTGATTTTCTTCATAGCATCTGTCTGTATCTCGTATTGTTATATTTATTGGTTTCTTATCTGTTTTTTTCTCCCATAAGCTTCACTAACAGAACTTTCAAATCTTTGCCAATACGACATAATATTTGCACATCAGTGTTTTAATTTGCATTTGAAATGAGTATATTAGTTGCTTTTTTGTTATTGTGAGAGAAAGCCTTGACCAAAAGCAACTTAAGGAAGATAGTCTATTTTGACTTACAGTTTCAAAGGGATAAGAGTCCACGATGGGCGTTGGGGATTTAGCTCAGTGGTAGAGTGCTTGCCTAGCAAGCCCAAGGCCCTCAGCTCAGGGGAGGGAGGGGGAGTCCATGATGGCAGCGCAGAAGCATGACAACAAATGTCAGGCATGGCATTTGGAGCAGGACGCTGGGAGCACTAAGCAGAGAAAACAAATTGGAAGCAAGCAAGGCTTTTTACCCTCAAATCCTGCGTCCAGTAACATACTTCCTCCAGATAAGCCACTCCTCCTATGTGGTTGATATACTGTGCACCCCAATAAACTTATCTGGGGTCAGAGAACAGAAGAGCCATAATATTAAACATAGAGATTAGGCAGTGGTAGCACACGCCTTTAATCCTCTCATTCAGGAGGCAGAGATCCACCTGGATCTCTGTGAGTTCAAAGCCACACTGGAAACAGCCAGGCATGGTGACACACGCCTTTAATCCTAGGAAGTGATGGCAGGAAGCAGAAAGGTATATAAGGCGTGAGGACCAGGAACTAGAGCCTTGTTAAGCTTTTAGGCGTTTAGCAGCAGTTTAGCTGAGATCCATTCAGATGAGGACTCAGAGGCTTTCAGTCTGAGGAAACAAGACCAGCTGAGGAACTGGCAAGAGGTGAGGTTGGATGTGGCTTGTTCTGTTCTCTGTTCTTTCAGCGTTCACCCCAATACCTGGCTCTGAGTTTTTTTTTTTTTATTTTATTAATAAGACCTTTTAAGATTCGTGCTAACCTCCTAAACTTCCCCAAACAGCATCTTCCACTGGGGACCAAGTGTTCAAACACATGGTCCTATGGGGTCATCTCATTCAAACCACCACAATGAGCAAAGTGAGATTCACAGGAAAGCATCCTCTAGATGTTTAGTGGAAATGTGTGTTTTCCTCATTTTAGTAAGTATTACATGCTACCTACTTGAGACCCAACCTCCCCTTAAATAAAGTGATTACTTTTATAGTAAATCTATCATTCATATTTATTTATGTCTATTCCCTTACATGAAGACTTTGCAAAAAAAATTAAATCATATATAATAAAGTGGCAAATTATAAGTAAAGGTATGAATATTGAGCAAACGAATACTAATGTGGGGGGTAGAGAAACTTGGACTCAGCTTCAATTCCCAGCTTGCACATGGTGGCCCACAACCATCTGTAACTCCAGTTCCACGGGATCAGACCCACTCTTTTGGCCTCTGAGACCATCAGGAACACATGTGATGTACAGACAGTCATACAGACAAAGCACCCATACACATAAAGTTTTTAAAAAGAATACTAATATAACAACCATTGCAGTAAAATACTCTATTTGATTTTTTATTTCATGAACGTCTCAGTATTGTTAGAAAATCATTCTATAATTTAGGTTGTAGATACAAAGATGGACACCAATACCCTGTGTTTCTGGATAAGCCCCTCTCCTTGAATGTGGGTGAAAACTGTGGCTTGCTTTACCCAGTAGCACAGGACAAAGATGATGAGATGCCACACATGACCAGAGAGCAGGAAGCTGTAACTTTGGCCTCCCGGTGGATTCCGCTGACTCACTGGTTCTGATGAAGCAAGTTACCACATGGAAAGACTTAGGTGACAAGGGATTAAAGATGGTATCCACTCAACAAGGTCCGAAGTCCACCAGTCTGCAAGAACATGAACACTACTGAGAGCCATGTGAGCTTGGAAGAAGAGCCCAGTCCCTGGAACCTTACATAATATCTGATTGAAGCTGTTGAGACTCCAGGA
Organism: Peromyscus aztecus; assembly: GCA_902168405.1. Classification (NCBI taxonomy): domain Eukaryota; kingdom Metazoa; phylum Chordata; class Mammalia; order Rodentia; family Cricetidae; genus Peromyscus; species Peromyscus aztecus. The sequence goes on from CABHPQ010192764.1 coordinate 8,063, forward strand.
AGCAGGACTGAGTGCAGCTGTGGCTAGATCACAATTCAGAGAGACTAGAGGAGATGAATGCATTTGCTTCAAGCTTTTAGCCAATGAGTGATGTTTTAAGCCACTTGGTTTGTGGTAATATTGCTTATACAGTGATAGATTACTGTGAACAAGGATACTTGGAAGGAAGCTGTGCCTGCAGAGACTGATTGACTGATTGGGACTGATACTGTGAGGAGATTGGGATGGTGCAGGTCCAGAGGTTAGTTACCTTATCTTGGGCTAGTTCTAGAAGTTCTGAAGAACAGCCATTCCTTGCTCAGCTGTGTATCAGAACCAACATCTTGTGACTAATAGATGGAAAACCTTTTAGAATCTATTAACTTAGCAGGCCACTAGCTTCCATCAACCCAAGAGCATCTTGGGCCTATAGGAAAGCTTCCCCCATCTCACTGTACCTGCCTCTCTAATGACCCTGGCCTGAGAACACAGGCTACTAGCTTCCATCAACCCAAAAGCTCAGATAAGCAACTTAGGCCCATAGGAAAGCTTCCCCCATCTCATTGTACCTGTCTCTCTGATGTACCCTCCACTGTATTTTAAATGTGCCTTGAGTCATGACTTCGTAAATCTAGAAAACTCCATGAAACTGCTTTCACATTGGAACAGGAGATTTGGGGCAACCTGAATCTGTGTTCCCAGGCCATGGTCACTGAAAATGGCTCCGGAATAAACCGTCCCTTATTCCCTTGAAGATGAGAGCTCTGGCTTTTGCGTTGACATTACTAACACAATGAAAAGTGTAGGAAATGCTACATTTTATTGTTTTCCAGGATTAAATCAACCAAGTCTGTTAAGGTTGATATTTTTTTTTCCTTTGGTTTTTGAGACAGGGTTTCTCCGTGTAGCTTTGGAGCCTGTCCTGGAACTCGTTCTGTAGACCAGGCTGAAGGTTGATAATCTAATCAACTACTTTTCAAGGGCCTCACTTCATCTTTCATGAAAGAACATTAGGCTTATATAACTGAGAAGACCCATGAAGAAAAGGAGCCTGAGGAGAGCCCCCAGTTCATTACTTCACATGGTCTCTGGGAAGGAGGCCACTTCAGTGAAGATACATTGACTCCTGCCAGATGTGGCTGCTGAGACCTTCACTCCACAGGGATGGCTCTGCTTAGGAACTGTCAGCCCTGCCCGTCAAGATTCTTGTTACTTCCCAGCTCCGTAAGGAAGGAGTGTAGATCCCACAGCAAGAGGACCTCCTACTGTCCTTCATAGGCGAATCATCTCGACTCCAAGCCCTTCTCTCTTGCCCCTTGTTCTTGTTTGTAAGTCAGTCTGTCAAGGCTCTAACACCCTAGATTTCAAAACCGAGCTTTCTTTGAACTAAGCGAAGTAGTGTAACAGCTAAAGGTAACCTGTAAGCCCAACCTACCCAAGGACAGATAACTTCTGGAATGCTGGGGGGGTGTTGTTCATGTAAGATAATAAGTCACATGTTTTCACTTCAACAAACAAGGTTTGTTGTACAGGATGTGTTATGCCCAGATCGCAGGGACCCCCAAAAGACCACCACGGAGACCGAATCCCATATGTAAAAGCAAAGAGCCTTATTTCCAAGCTTGGAGCTTAGACTCTGTCTGACGCAGTGGTGAGAGCAGAGCCCCAACCCCAGGCAGGGCGGTTTTTTGTTTTTGTTTTTGTTTTTTTTTTAATTATAACAGAGGTTGGGGTGAGGGGATTTCTAGGGCTCAAGACCCTGACTGGCTGACATTTTTCTAGGGGTCTAGGGAGTGTTTGAAATGTCAGGTATTTCCCCTTAGATGCAGGCCCTCCCTGGGTGGGGTCAGCTCATGGCTTTTCCTGGGTCCAGGTATTGCCTGCCAGAACCTGTGTCTGGGCCTCTAAGCCTGTTATGATGGCAGCTGTGTGGTCAAGCTGTTTTGCCCTCCCCTCCCCACCCCCAGATGTACCTGATCACATGTAGGCAGGAGATATGCAGACAGGAAGTTCATCAGGATGTATGCTTGTCCCTGATTGGCCAAAGGAGGAAAGTACACAGCCTTGTGGGTTTGGCTTTTATAGGCATCTGACTGATGTAACTCAGCGCCATTCTTTGGGAATCTCAGGAATGGACCTAGCCAGTGACCATCTTCCTGGCCAGTATTAAACAAAGCTTGCTTTAATTGGACAGTTGTGGATTTGGTCTCTCTCCTTGAAATTTATGGTGTTAATAGTAGCCCCAACCCACTAAATAGAGTGCGGTCTTAGTTATCTCATCCCAAGAAAGGGAGGGAAAATGAACTTCCATTCTTTTGTGATGACTCCACAGCAAGCCGGAGTCACTCAATCTGTTGCTTAGGTTACGAGCCACATAACCAGCCACAGCAAGTTGAAAACAAGGGCTGTCCCAAATATCTGGCTATTGTGAAAGATGCCAGTTAGCTGCTGTCTCCTCGAGAAAAACAAGACTTCTGGCTCAAAATTCCGCAGGAAATTTTTATTTTAGGAAATAAAAGGACAAGAGCATTAAGATTTGCTCAATCTAAACCAAATTTAATTCTAATTTGAAATCTCGATGTTGGTGAGATCCACGGGCCAGTGAGCCTGGGCCTGTACCAGTTACTACCCAAGTATAAGGGGAAGAGAGAATCAGGCGTGAAGACAAGATGCAGAGATATGTTCAAATGCAACCAAATACAGACATTACAGTTTTTCTTCTCAGTGTTGGGGACTGAACTCAGGGCTTCGAGCATGCTGAGAAAGTGTCCTGCCACTGGGCTACACTTCTCAACCCAATGTAGAAATTCATATTTCACAGCTTATAGAAATAATTAGTATTGTTTACCATTATGATCCTTGTCTTTTTGGCTTCTGAGGCTCTTTCATTTTTTTTCCGTTTTAAATGCATTGGACCGTATCCAAATTCCTAAACCAACTACAAGTTTTTTTCACAAAGATAAGAATTTATTTTTACAGTGGTTCCACCCTCCCCCTTTTCCATTTTCTGTAATACTCCTGTATTATTCCTCCCACTCAAAAACAGAGAAAGACAGCCCAACTACTTCCTCCCCCAACATACTTACAGGAAAGAATAGAAACAATTCAACTCCAGCTGGGCCAGCACAAAAGCCAGGAAGCTTTTCTTGGATTTGGGAGTCCTGTGCAAGCAGTGTTAAGTGATTTCCAGCAATTTGGTTTTTATTATTTTTGATTCTGTTCCTGCTGCAGAGACCCTCAGTTGTCTGACATTGATGGTATTCAGTAATCATTGCCAAGCTTAATTCCACTCCAGTTGTTTGGAAGGTTTTAGTGAGCACGGGAGAACGTTTTTATAAAACTCCTTGTTTGGTGCATTGGCAATTTGCTCAGGAAATATGAGTCAAGCTCCCTCCCCCCCCCCTCAGGAAAACAGCTTGATTTATTTCCTTTAAACTGAAGGCAGGACCACAAATACGACCATCACACTTGCCTTACCGTGGTACAAGAACCCCCCACCCCCACTCCCACCCCCCACCCTGGCAGCAATACAGGAAGCAGTGTTTGCCTAGGAAGTACACGGGGGAGAATACTTAGGTTAATTTTTGTGAAACCCTGGACAACTGACTGAAATGCCTGTTTAACATATCAGAGTGGACTTGGCAGCTAGGTTGTCCCAGCATCCATCACTCCCTACCTGCTACAGAGCCCTCCCCCCAGCTGCCCTTCCCGATGTGATCCAACCATTTTGTTTTGTTTTGTCATTGTTTGTCTACTCTCTTTTGGGCCTCCTGGCTGCTGCACCTGGTTCCCCTGCTCTTGCCTTTTCCTTCCCCTCCCCCTTCTCCTCACATGTCTCAGGGTCAGGTCTGCTCTGGTTTCTCCCAGATGTCCTTCTCTCCCTTTTACCTATAATAAACTTTCTCCTCCACCATACCTGGGAGCAGTCATGACCTTTCCTTTTCATTTCTTCTTGTCATTCAATTTCAGGTAGTAAGTAGACACATTTTTAATATTACTTATGCATCCATTTAAACAAATCCATGTATTCAGACAATATAGTATGTCAACCCATAATTTCATGGATGTTATTGCTTAAGGTTGGGTTAAATAAAAAGTTTAAAAGTTCAAGGAAAAAAGGAAGGGAATGATAGTATGGTTGGCAGACAAGCATGGTGACATCTGAAATCGGTAGCTGAACAGTGGTATATAGACAGGTGATATTCCAGAAACATTGTCCAATTAAAACACCCTAGGACTTGTCTCCAGCAAAATGCTTCCCAATTCAATCCTGCTGCTGAGCAGTTCTGTGCTTTGAGCAACTGCACAAACCTCTGAACTGGCGCCTTCATTTGCAGAATAAGGATAATTCCCATCTAAGATTCGAGATTCCAGTCCAGGATACAGAGAGTATAGCGTGTGCTCATTAAGAGGCACACCCTATCTGATTCTTTCTTATCTGTGTCTCCTGACTCTGACTTATTGCCATTTATCTTACATAAAAATCTTGAAGCCAGAAAGCAAGCAATCAGTTCTAGCCAACACTAGAAAATGCTGATACCTCAGAGAGACAGAAAATCTCTTGGGCTCTGTCATAGGGCACAGGGGATTGGACTGTCTCCTTGGACTTACTGCAACTGGGACTTGATTTAAAAAGCAAACACCAAGTATGTGATGATTTGCTTTGTGTCTTTGTTGTCCACCCCTCCCCCAGTGAACCATCTCTTCTCTTTCTTGACGCGTGTTTGATGGTTGTGGGATTGTTTTCAGAATCAAGAAGCTGTGATTCAAGTTCAGTAGAGTTCAGCATACTTCTTTTTCCCTGTCAGGTCTTGATTTGCATCTGTTGGTTCTCAGGAATAAATATGAACAAGGCAAAGTTTCTGAACTTTCATTTATTCATTCACAATATTTAGTATTTAAATAGAAACTGTGTAGAATCATGGGAAATCAAACAGAAATCATTACTGTCCACATGGAATTTACAGTATGAAGATGATTGTGGCAGAGTTAGTAGTCTCACAAGAGGACCAGGTTACACAACGGTCATATATATGCAGGCTCCTTGGTTGTCAGTTCAGCCTCTGTGAGCTGTTGCAGGATATTTGATCACACTGTGAACCCTGAGATTGCGTTATTTACTGGAAAAACCTGTTTCTAGCTGTGGTGTTGCTCAGCCCTGGCACACACCTTTAATCCAAAAGCTTTCTGCTTGAATTTTGTAAAGAGGATGAAATAAAATCTACCATAGGTCAAGAGGTGGAGCAAGCAACCAGTTGATAGGAGATAACCATAGAGAATAAGGGGAAGTCAGGAGGGGAGAGAGAGAGAGAGAGACAGAGAGAGAGAGAGAGAGACAGAGAGACAGAGAGAGAGACAGAGAGAGAGACAGAGAGAGACAGAGAGACAGAGAGACAGAGAGACAGAAAGACGCACAGGAAAAAGAAAGGAGGGACATCTAGTTGGAAGCGTTTCTGTTTGATATCATGTAGGAGAAAGCTCTCTTTCTGGGATGACAACTGAGTAGGAAGTAGCTTGGTGCTTTCTTGGTCTCTCTGAGCTAGCAGGTTTTCACCCCAGCATCTGGCTCCCAAGTCTTTATTGATAAAATAGAAAAATAGAGACTTAGTTAAAAACAATAGTGAGCCAACCACGGCAACATGGAAAACATTTAATTGGGGTTGGCTTACAGTTTCAGAGGTTAAGTCCATTATTGTCATGCCGAGAAGCATGGCAGTGTGCAAGCAGACATGGTGCTGGAGAAGGAGTTAAGAATTCTCCAGCTTGAGTCCATCAGAAAGCAAAAGAAGGAGAAACTATGTATCACACCGGGAGTAGCTGGAGCATATATGAGACCTCAAAACCTTCCTCCATGGTAACACACTTCCTCCAACAAGACCACACCTTCTCCAACAAGGCCACACCTCCTAGTGCTACTCCCTATGGACCAAGTATTCAAACACATGAGTCTGTGGGGGCCATTCCTATTCAAACCACCACAAACAGCTAGTGCTCTTAGCTACTGAATCATCTCTGTACCGCATATTAATATTTTCTTACTCAATTTAAGTCTAGATAATGGAAGATCAGGATCAATCTGTTGTTATAGATTTTTTTTTTCCAATTTCCATGATATAAATGATCTTCTGCTATTCTCTTTCTTTTTCCTTTTCTCTTCATCTTCCCTTCCTTCCCCCAGTCCTGGGGAATGAACCCTCTGAGCTATGTCCCCAATTCTTCTTTAAAGTTTTGTTTTAAGATAAAGTCTTGCAAGGATGGCCAGACTGGCTCTGACTGTGACTCTCCTGCAGGGATCACAGGTGTGCATAGTTCCGGACACTACTGCCACTTTTTAGCTATTTATATGACTTCTCTTGTTTGTTTGTTTGTTTTTCGAGACAGGGTTTCTCTGTGTAGTTTTGCGCCTTTCCTGGAACTCGCTTTGGAGACCAGGCTGGCCTCGAACTCACAGAGATCCGCCTGCCTCTGCCTCTGCCTCTGCCTCCTAAGTGCTGGGATTAAAGGCGTGTGCCACCACTGCCCCGGCGACAGGGAACTTTTAAAGGGTACACATGTTGCATTTGGTGGCTGGTGATGACGTGGTTCCTGATGCTGAGTTGCTGAAGGCAAGCTGGGGCTAACACTTTCCCCAGTAACTCAGAGGTACCCATGCTGTCTTGACAAGTGTGATAGTTATGAAAAGTCAACAATAACAAATACACAAGAGAATCCTCATTATAAACAGTGGATTAAATGAATGCAATCATCACACATTTGTAGAGTGACACCCCCAGGCGGCTCAAGAAAAAAAAAACAAAAAAACAAGAGACTGATAGCTGAGTCTGCATAGTTTAATTTGGAATATAGGGCTGAGGAATGAGAACCAATATGCCTATCTAGAGAAAATTTAAAACCAAGCTTGCTGAGAGGGAAGGGAATCACAAGGTGATTCATGTTGTTGTAAAATCCCCCTTAAAAGTGGGTGAACTGAGCCGGGTGTGGTGGTATACTCCAACAATTCTATGACTGGTGAGGTAGAGGCAGGAGGAGTTCTGTAGCACAAATCTTGTAAGGTCTTATTAATAAAAACAAACCTGGGGCCAGGTATTGGGGTAAACACTGGAAGATCAGAGAGACGGAACAGGCCACAGCAACCTCACCTCGCCAATTCCTCAGCTGATACTGTTTTCCTCAGACTGGAAGCCTCTGAGTCCTCATCCAGAATAAATCTTAGCTGAACTGCTGCTCAAAAGCCTAAAAGCTTAACCAGCCTAGTTCCTGGTCCTTGGACCTTATATACCTTTCTGCTTTCTGCCATCACTTCCTGAGATTAAAGGCATGAGTCACCATGCCTGGCTGTTTCCAGTGTGGCTTTGAACTCACAGAGATCCAGATGGATCTCTGCCTCTGAAATGCTAGGGTTAAAGGTGTGTGCTACCACTGCCTAATCTCTATGTTTAATATTATGGCTTTTCTGTTCTCTGACCCCAGATAAGTTTATTAGGGTGCACAATATTTTTGGGAACACAATATCACCACAGAGTTCAAATAATATCACCACAGAGTTCAAGGTCATCCTCAGCTATATAGTAGATTCTGGGCTAGGCTGAACTACATGAGACCCTGTCACAAACCAACAATCAACCCAAAAGCATTGGAACTAGAAACATGAAAAGATAAAATTGGAAGAAATCTCTAAAAGTAAAGCAAAAAAAAATAAAAATAAAGAAAATAGAGGGGAAAAAAAAGCAGTTCCTCTCAGGTTGGGATGGTCTTTGACTCATCTGCATACATTGCAGGATCTTCCTTTTCCAAAACAGAGAAGCCTGAGGCTTGAGTCACAAGGAATCTTGTTACTACCGGTTCCCCTAACCAGAAACTCAGGGCACCAGTCACCTCCGGGGGCTACACGATCCCCACAACCTTGGAGTAATCAGACTTTATTCCTTTCAGGGTGGGGGAAGCCATTAACTCCAGCGAGCAATGTAACCTGGTGTGGTAAGGCCAGTCTTTGAAAATAATGACCTGCCAGGGTTGCATGAGCAAACGTCTAGTGGTGTGGTGGAGGAACCCTATTTGAAATTTATTGGTCAATTAGAGTGGATGGGGTGGTTTGAATGTAATTGGCCCCAATAATCCCATACAGAGTGGCAATATGAGGAGGTATAGCTTTGTTAGAGTGGGTGTGGCCTTGTTGGAGGAAGTGTGTCACTGTGGGGGCGGGCTTTAGGGTTTCCTATGCTCAGGAAACTGCCCAGTGTCTCAGCTGACTTCCTGTTGTCTACAAAATATAAGATTTTCAGCTACTCCAGCACCATGTCTGCCTGCACACTGCCATGCTCTCTGTCATGATGATAATGGACTGAACCTCTGAAATTGTAAGCAAGCCACCCTAATTAAACATTTTCTTTTTTTTAAAAATTTATTTATTTATTACATATATCGTATTCTGCATGCATGCCTGCATGACAGAAGAGGGTACCAGATCTCATTACAGATGGTTGTGAGCCACCATGTGGGTGCTGGGAATTGAACTCAGGACCTCTGGAAGAGCAACCAGTGCTCTTAACCTCTGAGCCATCTCTCCAGCCCTTTAAACATTTTCTTTATGAGAGTTGCTGTGGTCATGGTGTCTCTTCATAGCAATAAAAACTCTAACTAAGACAGGGGGACTCGTACTTTAGCCCAGCTGGCTATCCCTTCCATTCTGCGCATTCTGACACCCTATCCTGTCTAGTGGTCTCTCTCATAAAGAAAGAGAACTCTTAATCCCAAGAGGAGCAATTGACCCTCATGTTTATTTAGATGCTGTTAGAGCACCCTGAGGAATCTCAAATGAATTTAAGACTTGGAATCAAACCTTAGCTTAGTCTTCTGTACTCTGGTGGTCTGCTGTTAATAGAAACATCAACTGGATTAGTTATAGCTACTATAACCAGCCAAGATTTGTTCATTATGCCCAAGATACTGTAAGAGGAATCTCTGAGCATCTTGACCCCACTAATTGAATGGCTTGAGAAAATAGAATAGTCATAAACATGATAATAACTGAAAAGGGTGGGAGTCTGTGAAATGTTAGAAGGACCATGTTGCATCTACATTTTCAGGAACATGACTCCAGATGGGAGCATTACTAGAGCCCTGCAAGGCCTCCATGCTCTTGGCAAAGAATTGGAGAAAAACTCAGAAATAGGCGACTCTTCTCCAATGTCATGGAACAGTGGTTTAGCAAATGGAAGGAAATGGCTTCAGCTTTAACATCATTAATAAAAGTCTTGATCTTAATGGAATGTGGTATAAACCCCTATGTCACAGGGCCCATTAAATTAAGTTAGGGAGATGGCATTGCCAAGTGACTTATGAGTTACAGAGACAACCATTGCAAACTGCACCTACAACTGTATCATATATCCTCTACATTCTAGATATCCAGGAAAAGGAAGCCCAGTGCCTTTTAATGGAATTTGAAGAAGAAAAAAATAAAATGTATATAACAAGGGAGGAAATTGTTAGAAACATGGCTTTGTTGTTGTTGTTTTTGGTTTTTTGTCTGTTACATTTATTTATTTTTTTATTTTGCCATCAAAGCATTGATGTAAAACCCAGAGGTCTTGTCCTAAAGGGAATAAGAGACAGTTTATTCTGGAGCCATTTTGAATGACCCTGGCCTGAGAACATAGATTTAGGTTGCCCAAAATTCCAACTCCAAGGTGAAAGCAGTTTCATGAAGTTTATATATATATAGTTTTACAGAACAAAGAATGTCATGAATCAAGACAAGTTTAAAACACAGTGGAGAGAACATCAGAGAGACAGGTACAATGAGATGGGGGAAGCTTTCCTATGGGCCTAAGTTGCTTATCTGAGCTTTTGGGTTGATGGAAGCTAGTAGCCTGTGTTCTCAGGCCAGGGTCATTAGAGAGGCAGGTACAGTGAGATGGGGGAAGCTTTCCTATAGGCCCAAGATGCTCTTGGGTTGATAGAAGCTAGTGGCCTGCTAAGTTAATAGATTCTAAAAGGTTTCCATCTATTAGTCACAAGATATTCGTTCTGATACACAGCTGGAGGGCTAGAACTAGCCCAAGATAAGGTAACTAACCTCTGGACCTACACCATTTCAATCTCCCCACAGTATCAGTCCCAATCAGTCAATCAGTCTCTGCAGACACAGCTTCCTTCCAGGAGTTCTCTGTTCACAAAAAAATAGTCAGGCCAACAAGGGCCCATATTCCCAGAACCTTGTTCTGTCTCTTTGTGCCCATTAGCCAATTGTGTCAGATGTGAAGTCAAATTCCCACCAATGGGATGAAACACAGTCACTACATTTTCAGGTATAAAAGACAGAATCCATCTTGGCCCATTAACTTGTTTTGGTTTCTGGTGTACACACTTTTTTTTTTTTAAATAAATGTGTGTGTGTTCATTCATGGTTCTCCAATGCTATTCTTTTTCAACACTAAGGACAAAGCAGTTCTTGAACATTTCTAAAAAGAAAGAACAAAACAAAACAAAAAAACTCGATAGTTTACATAGCTTCTTGCTTGTTCTAACAAAAGCACAGTGGAGAAATAGCTTCAGAATCTCGTGGTAAAGGACTTCTACTTAGAATTCTATTATCCATAAAACTTTCATTCCAACTGAGGGTAAAGCACAGATATTGCAGATGTTCTGGTCCTTAAAACTGTAGCGAACATGTGCCTTTTCTCAGGAATAAGTAGCAAATGTGCTCTACTATGTAAGGAAGCAAACAAGAAAGCAAAACTCTAAGACTTCCCCATGTTAGATGAGAAGCAATTTCAGTCATTTTAGTATCTTTCACGATCAAAAACATCACCAAGAAAGTAAGAAAGAAAAAAAAAGGCAAGATCCTGAAAACACGGGATTCAACCTGGGAAATTGAAGGTACTCTTCTGGGATTGTGCACAAGAGACCAGAATGATACCTGGACCTACACAGTATCTCTACAGAGTGACTTGTCCTGGGGCAGGGAGCTTGGAAACTTGGGAAACTTTGTCAGAAAACCAAGAGAAATAACAAACAACCTGATGCATTTGAAAATTATGGGAGAAAACATATTACTTTGGATAAATGTTTGCTAATGAATTAATTGTGAGTTCATAGAAATGCTAAGCAAACAATAGTGATGTGCCAAGGGCTGTGGGAGTATACAGCAGGTGACAACTAGTATTTAACAGGTCAACCCACCAGATGGGGGAGCCCCATGGAGTTACTGACTATATAAATGACTGGTTGCTCTTGTCTGTAATCTTTCTCATGTGCCACTACATTTCTTTCCTAAGAACTGCCATGGGTGTTTTCCCACTGTCTGTGTGTTTATTTCATGAAAATATTCCATCTTTGGGCACGCATATGGCTGTGGATGGTCAGGAAGATGACTTCTGCTTAAGCTGTATAGTTCTGATAAATAGAAATAATACTAGAGTATTTTTCATAACTGACACAGGAAAGTAACAGTATGCTCAGTCACAAAGACAGCTAATTTTAGACTTCAGAACAAATTCAAAACAGACTAGCTTTCCCTGCAGAGAATACACAAAGGCAAATTTCTAGGTGTTTATTGCTAAATAAAGGTCAGACATGAAGCAACTTTGGTAGACATAACCCCCTGCAGTAATTCTCTTTCTGCACATACCCCTACCACTCAAGGCTCAACCAACTAACTGTTATTGTTAAGTTCTGGATTTCAATGCCACTTTCTATCTGGCCGAGCTATGTGCACGGCCAAGCATTACTCACTGGCCGGTTAATGAGACACTTCCAAGCCTGAGAGAAACTGTGTGATTCCTTATGTGTATCAGTTTGGCTCTGTCTCTGATTGTTTACTCAAGAAACGCTTTGTGACCCTGAAAATGTAAGTCATATTTGTGCAGAGTTTGTCTGTGAAAAGGGGCTGTGTGGGGCTGTGTGGAGAGCTGCTGTATAAAGAGCTGGGCAGAGGTGAGAGTGTGTGTGTGCTGAGTGAGGAACGTAGCTAAATAGGCAGAGAGAAAAGTGTGAGAGATAAAAGAAGAAGAAGTGTGAGAGTAGTGGGAGAGAGATTTGGAACCAGAGAGAACTGGAACCAAAGATTTACAACTACAGAATTAGAACAAGAGAATTAGAGCTGAAGAAGAATAAAAGAGAATGACCCTCAGGTCGTGTGTGAATTATTATAGATAAGAAATCTTTCTATTCCTGCTCTTGAGAAGTCTTTCTCTGAGTAACCCTGGGTAGCATTTCTGGGAGCAGCTAGACTTCCATGCTATTAAAGCAATGATTGTTACTAATCCAAAAAAAAAAAAAAAAAAAAAAAAAAAAAAAAAAAAGTACAGCTGGGTATGGTGGTGCAAGGCTTTAATCCCAGCATCTTTGGGCTGATGTTGTGGGAATCTTTCTGAAATAAGCACTCCAACACCAATGAGAGAGGAAGAGAGATATGACCAGTGGGCAGAAACCAGGAGAGTTCCTGAGAGGTCTCCGTCTTGGGTCCAGTTTGCATTCTCTTTTTTGTTTGTTTGTTTGTTTGTTTGTTTTTTGAGACAGGGTTTCTCTGCGTAGTTTTGGTGCCTGCCCTGGATCTTCCTCTGTAGACCAGGCTGGCCTTGAACTCACACAGACCTGCCTGGCTCTGCCTCCTGAGTGCTGGGATTAAAGGTGTGCACCACTGCTGCCCGGCCTCATTTTATACTCTAAAAACTATGAGGTGGGGTGAGGATGAGCAAGCAAGTGGGATTCTGCATCCATGGCAGCCAGCATTTTGTTTTTAAAGATTTATTTTTATGTGCATTAGTGTTTTGCCTGCATGTATGTCTATGTGAGGGTGCCAGATCCTCTGGAGCTGGAGTTCCAGACAGTTGTGAGCTACCATGTGGGTGCTGGGAATATGAACCTGGGTTCTCTGGAAGAGCAGCCCATGCTCTTAACCACTGAGCCATCTTTTTGTTCTGAAAGGTATATATTATAGTTGAGAGGTGTAAGCTTTTGTGGTCAGGTTGTTAAGAGCAATGACCCATTGTTTCAGCTATTTCTCCAGGTCATTCTGTCCCAGGAGGCAAGTGAAGTCAAGCTTGGTAAGTAGGCAGTACAAGTAAATCTAATGGTTGGTCTTTCTTTCTTATTCTCCTTACAGAGGCAGGCAGATCTCTGTGAGTTCCAGGCCAGCATGGTCTATATAGTAAGTTTTAGGCCAGCCAGAGTTAAACAGTGAGACCCTATCTCAAAAAAAAAAAAAAAAAAAAGCAAAAAAGAGAAATGTCATTATTACATGCTACATGCTCACCTTGAGTTAACTGTTATAGAATAATGTAACTTGCTGAGGGATAATGCTCTTATACACTGTAAAGCTTTGTCACTCATACTGGCTTAATAAAACGCTGATTGGACAGTAGCCAGGCAGGAAGTATAGGTGAGGCAACCAGACTGGGAGAATTCTGGGAAGAGGAAGGGTGGAGTCAGGAGTCACCAGCCAGATGCAGAAAAATCAAGATGGGAATGCTGCACTGAGAAAAGGTACCAAGCCACGTGACTAAACACAGATAAGAATTGTGGGTTAATTTAAGTGTAAGAGCTAGTTAGTAATAAGCCTGAACTACCGGCTGAGCATTTATAAATAATATTAAGCCTCTGAGTCAATTATTTGGGAAGCGGCTGCTGGGTATTTGGGAACAGGCAGGTGGGAGAGACGCTTCTGCCTATAGTCACTGTTAGGTCACATAGCAGGTCCCCAAATGGCAGCACTGCTGACATCCTAAAATAGCTGCTCAGGCCCAACCCAGGACAGAAAACAGAATCCTAAACTCGACATTCCTCAAAAACCTTGTGATACAGTTTTCTGTTTACCAGAAAAGCCACTGCTTAGCCTCTCTGCCCCTAATGGGTCAACAGAAGAGGGCAAAATACATTTGGTTCCCAATAACCTGGTTGGCTTGGGAACACCCACCCTGTTGACTATTGTCTAAAACCCAATTGCTTTCTGGTTGAGTTGCTGGTCTCTACTCCTGTGAGGCAGCCCATCAGTTTGTCCCCAATAAACTGCTTCTCTCTGTGGCATAGTCCCATTGGGTGGTTTTACTGCACTCACTTTCAATAGCCATATAGGGAGATGTGGAGTAGAGAATTTATGAGTGTGTGAGTGCTTGCCTCTCCGTGTGTTTACCATGGGACATGTGGTGGGAAAAACAACTTAATCTTCATCTTCTAGAGCAGAAAGTCAAAGATATGAATGTGAGAACACAGGCTGGAGAGATGACTCAGCAGTTAAGAATACTTGGTGCTCTTGCAGAGTGTGGAGACCCACAAAGTTTTCCTAGTGAGAGCTGAGCTTGCTTTACCCAGCAGGGCTGCATTAGAGGATGGCTTGACCACGTGTGTGGTTACCAGGTGATTGGAAGGGTCTGCACTTGGCTGTGCTAGGGGGAGGTCTTTTGCTCCACCCCTTGGCATTCCTGTAAAAAGCCCTTTAGAAGAGACTGAAGGAGCGGGTGGATATTAATCCAGGCCCTCCTGAGGCTATCCTGTGTTTCTGTTTCTCTCCCCTCTATCCTTCTACCTAATATCTCTTATCCCTTTCTCCTCAAGAGTACCCTGGGGAAAAAGTGGGATGTGGGTTCCCCCACAGCAGAGGACCCAGGTTCAAATCCCAATCTACTTTATGGTTTACAATAATCCTTAATTCTAGACCTAGGGAACCCAACACCCTCTTCTGGCCTCTGCTGGCACCAGGCATGCACATGGTGCACATACATGCATGCAGGCAAAACACTCATACACATTAAACAAAGAAACAAACAAACAAATAAATAAATAGAAAGAAATTGAGAACACTTCAAATGGAAGCTGGTACAGAATGTTCTTTAGGAAAGGCAAGGGCCAACAAGAACCACAAATGCAATGGAAAACTTGTTGCTTGTGAGTCATGAGATTTAGGGGTAGAAAAGGAAAAACTTTGGTTGGAGCCTCTTGCTCACCCTGTACAATCCAGAAAGCTCCATTCTCTCCCCCTGCCCCAACCCTGCCTGCTAAGAGAGTCTCTGAACAAAGGAAAGGCACCAAAAAGCCCAGTTCTGCCTTCTTGGCAACGATTGCAACTTCCCCTCCCTGAAGTTGCCAGCCGTCCAAGTTCCCGCCTAAGCACTCAGCTTTTGACCATACTTGGACACAAGCCTGGTCTGTGGCAGATAGGTCATCACCCATCATCTACAACCTATAAAATCTCTGTGCTTTAGTTCAGGGGTGTGACTTCTCTGGCCTCAATCTCTGAAACCAGAGAACCCCCTGGGAGTTGCTTTCAATAAACCTGTTGTTACACTTTTTCAATTCAACTTGATCTGTGTCAGCGGAGAAACTTAATATTTTGATGTTGAAAATCCAGGAGGAGTCAAATAGACAGTTTCAAAAGTCTATTTTCATTTATGAGGGAGACAAAGGTTAAGAACCCCAGCTCAGTAGACCAGGTCCTCTGACCACTTGAGGGGGGGGGGCTGTTAGTCTTCTATCTTTCTGTCCACCAGATGCAATCCAGCTTTTAACTTGGCGTAAGTCCATTTCCCAGCCACCACCTAAAGAGATACTAGGTATCTCCATCTGGGTCCAGGATCTCCAGGATCTCCTGCTAAGCAGTGGATGCACCAGGGCAATCCCTTTCCATTCAGGAGCAGAGATAGTCTCTGTTCTGGGGAGCCTTTGGGTTTCCAGATGTCCTTCTCAAATGCTACCCCACCCCCACTTCTTGACCCCAGGCTATTGCATGGGACATCATGCCCTAGTCTTTGGTTTCCCACACAGGCTTGGAAATGGGCAGCACCATGCCTAAACCTGATCCCCAGTCACCCCTGGGGTGTCTGCTGTGAAATTTAT
Organism: Peromyscus aztecus; assembly: GCA_902168405.1. Classification (NCBI taxonomy): domain Eukaryota; kingdom Metazoa; phylum Chordata; class Mammalia; order Rodentia; family Cricetidae; genus Peromyscus; species Peromyscus aztecus. Next base: position 23,876 of record CABHPQ010192764.1, read on the forward strand.
CCAAATTGGGGCTGTCTCACACCGTACGCCCAAAATGCCTGGTTTTCTTTTGTTGTGTGGCCTGGCCTCAGTACACTCTTGGTAAACAGTCAAAATGGCCACCAGAGGGCACTCTTGACTTTAACATCCTCTGTGATCTTGAAATTGTCTGCCGGCATAGGAATGAGTGGTCTGAGCCACTCGGGGTTTTGGGACTCCTCCCCTCCCCCAACTACCAGGACTATGGGCCCAAAAGTTCCCAATGTAAGATTTTAAGTTCCTAAACTTTAACTTCTATCCCTATCTGTCCCCAGCAGATTTCCATTTGACTGACAGACACCACCCAGGAATCATCTCTGGACTACAAACTGCTCCAAATTGCTGAAAGCCCTGGATTTGCTGAAAGCTGATATGAACCAGCCCAACCAATGTGGTTGTTTCCTTTCTCTTCGGCTGTTTCAACGAACTAGATGCTTCTGATGAGTGCCCCATTGCTTGAATCCCCTCCCAGCCTTTGACTGGCATCCTAGCTTTCCTGGGCCCTGACAACAACTTCCTAATTTCAGTAGGAAGTAGTTACAGAAGAAAGTACATTGCCCATTGTCTTCAAGGAAAGGCTGGAATATTAGGTCCAAAGGAAACTCCCTGGCAAAGGGAATAAAATGGTTAACTATAGAGCATATTGGAAAGCCAGGAAAGGTACCTGTTAAAACTGAATAGACCAAGATTCATCAGCTGATTCATTAGCTGAAGTAGTTCTACAGTATGATAGGGCACTCAGCCTGCTCCATGTAAAACTAGGAGGTTATTGTATGGCTTTAAGAGAAAATTGTTGTTTCTATACAAACCACTTGGGAATCATTAGAGATAATCTGACTCAAAAAACATTGCAAAGGGCGGGGGGACCAGAGATGAAATAAATGACTGTTCCTATTCTCATTTTCAGGCTCCTTCTAGATAGTAACTCTGATGTCAGCTATCACAGAACCTTTGGCCCTTCTGTTTCTGCTAACTATTATTGGCCCTTGCATCATTAATGCCTTAACTAGATACATAAAATTCCATTTGGGTGCCATTAAGCTGATGGTTATTAGATCCCAATATGAACAGGTACTCACCATAGAGTAAAGAATTTGATTCAGGATACAACTCAGTTGGGAAATGTGATGGTTAATTATGGTTTAAGTTTAAATTACTATGCTTAAGAGATTTATAAAACAAAAATACCTCTAACCTGTAAGCTCCAATTGCCAAAGGACAATACACCTCCCTGGAATGCTGGGGGCTGTTGTTCATGTAGGATAACAAGCCACATGTTTTTGCTTCTCTAAACATGCTTGGTTGACCCAACTGCACAGGATGTGCTTGATCACATGTAGATGGGAGGCACATCGACAGGAAGTACATCTGGACACATGCTTGCCCCTGATTAGATGAAGGAAGGAAATTTATAGCCTTGTGGGGTTTTGCCTTCACAAGCCCCTGCCTAATGTAGTTTAGTGCCATACTCTGGGAATCCCATGAATGGACCTAGCCAGTGTCCATTGTCCTAGCCAGTATTTAATAAAGCTTGCTTCAAATTTGGCCCAAAAATTGTGGTAATGGTCTTATACTTGCCTGGTGGGATTTGCAATAGCTCAATAGTAAACATTTTAAATAAAAAATGCAGATAGTGCTGGGCAGTGGTGGTATACACCTTTAATCCCAGCATTAGGAGGCAGAGGTAGGTGGATCTCTGAGTTTGAGACCAGCCTGGTCTATAAAGAGAGTCCAGGACAGCCAGGGCTACACAGAAACACTGCCTCAAAAAATCCAAAAAAGAAAAAAGAAAGAAAATTCAGATAATAAGACAATTTATAATATGTAATGCAGTTGATAAAAATTTTAATAAAAACTGTTCTCACAAGCTTAACAAAATACACACATTCTAAATTTAATTATTTTAGTAATTCTGACTCTTTAAAGAACTCTGACCCTCAGAGTTGAGACACTACAGCTGCTAGCCAGGGAAGAAGGCAGGCAGTCCTGCTGTAGCTGGTGGAGATCTCCAGGCTCCAGCTCAGCTCCTCCACCAGTTCCATATCCAACAGTATCAGACCTTGGCCTCTCTTTCTGGCCCTGTGCTTCATCGTCTCCAGTGTGATAGGGTTTGTGCTCTCCACTCTGATGCTGACCTGACTCTGACCTCTTGTAACCCATGCGAGGCTAGAAAGGGGATGTTATTCTGCTGATGATTCGTTGTGAGACATTTTTCACAGTATATGGGAAAACACAATCTGCTCTTCACAGTATGGAAAAACACAGTATGCTGACATTGCTTTTCTCAGGGGGAGGAAAGTGCCTTTTCATATAGCCCAGGTGAACCTAGAACTCACTTCTCCAGTGTTGAATTACATGTATGCCCACCATACCAGCCTTCTACTAGAAGTTCTTTTTACTGG